>BLSH010497386.1:954572-981754 GCA_018402905.1 Glandirana rugosa
AATCTCTAATTTCTGCTATCTGTCCTCAGAGCAACAGCACAGACAGCAGTAGTAAAGTAATCTATCTCAGGATGCAGGATCAGGTCTTAAAATGTCTCAAATCTGTCCCTCACGCAGTCAGCTACCTTTCCCTACACTAACCCAAGGAGCATGTGACTGCAGCACTGTGACTCCAGCTTATAAAGAGGCTGGGTCACATGATGCACCGGCCAATCACAGCCATGCCATTAGTAGGCATGGCTGTGATGGCTTCTAAGGGCAAACCAGTGAAACACTTGTTGATTGGCTGCCCTGCAGCTTCTCAACACGTGGAGTAAAATAGCAGAACCCCGGACCGAACCCGAACGATTTTTGAAATGTCCGGGTCCGGGTCCGTGCCACGGACACCCGAAAGTTCGGTACGGACCCGAACGTTACAGTCCGGGTTCGCTCAACACTAATAGCCAGGTTTGGGTGTAGAATCTGAACCACGTTGAAATCAATGGGAGCCAAAAGTTTAAAAAAAACAGTAATGTCCATTTTCAAGGCTAATAGGCAAGGTAAAACGAAGGGCATGGGGGGCTGGACATTGACCTGGGGAACATGTGCTAAAATTAAAAACATTAAAAAAAAGAATTTTGTCAGGAAGCAGCAGTTTTAATAATGCCTAAAGTGCCATCCACAATTTAGCCCCCAGCTACATCACCAGAATAGTCTCCAAATACCAACCTAATTGTTCTCTTCGTTCCTCTCAAGACCTCCTGCTCTCTAGCTCCCTCCTCACCTCCAGGACTTTTCCAGAGCCTCTCCAATCCTTTGGAACTCCTTACCCCAAACTGTCTGAGTATTTCCTGCTCTGCTAGCTTTTAGATGATCCTTGAAAACCCTCCTCTTCAAAGAAGCTTATCCTACCCACACCTAACAAATGTATTTTCATTTTCTTCATCAGTTCATCCCCCACAGTTATTACCGTTTGTTTAACTTGACCCTCCCTTCTAGATTGTAAGCTCTAACGAGCAGGGCCCTCCGATTCCTCCTGTATTTTATTGTATTGTAACTGTACTGTCTGCCCTCATATTGTAAAGCGCTGCAAAACTGTTGGCGCTATATAAATCCTGTATAATAATAAAGTGTAACATTAAAAAAGCAAACTTCCTTTAAATAATATACCTGGAGGATATCCTAATCCTGCCTGTGAAGTGGCTCATCTGTGCTGTGTATGCATCCTACAATGTAATTGCTGTCATTCCCTGTGTAACTCCTGTGATATCACTGACCATATATGGTCATGTTCATATATGGTCAATCGCATTACTAGGGAGAACCTGCTCCTTTTTTATATCAGCTTTTATCCAGTGGACCAGACATTCAGCAGGATTGAAGCAAAGAATTGACTTCAAATGAGTGATTCATTTTAGCCCTTGGTTCGGTTATTATTGTGTCTGCTTTCTAGACCCCTAAACATTCCCATTTTGTGTTAGTCCTTTGGCCTACCACCTTCGACAGTTCTTTATAGGGAATGAGGTGCAATTGATATCTACTTGCTTTCCAAGACCATCTCTTCCTAATTTATTCATCAGTTTAGGCCGATATGAATTATTCTACATATTTTTGGCAAAAAAAATCGCAATAGGCATATATTGATTGGGTTGCACAAAAGTTATTGCGCCTACAAACTATGAGAATAGATTTATGGCATTTTTGTTATTTTTTTTTTAATAGTAATGGCAGCGATCTGTGATTTTTATTGGGACTGTGACATTGCGGCGGACAGATAGGACACTTTTGAAACTTTTTTTTTGAACAATGACATTTATACAGCGATCAGAGCTAAAAATAGTCATTGATTTCTGTATAAATGTCACTGGCAGGGAAGGGGTTAAAGTCTATAGGGAGATCAAGGGGTTAACTTTGTGTTCTAACTGTGTGGGGGCTGGCCTGGCAGGGGCATGACAGATCTCACTGTTCCCAATCACTGGGAACAGTAGATCAGTGTCATGTCCCCTGACAGAATGGGGATCTGCCTTGTTTACATTGGCAGATCCCCATTCTGCCTCTGTAGAAGGCGATCGCGGGTCGCAGGTGGAAATCGAGTCCACCCGACCGACGCGCCTGCTATCTCCTGTGCAGGGATTGCCATACAGCTACGGCGATTTGCGCAGGAGAGCTGACGGAGGCTGGTCGGCAAGTGGTTAAATGTCCCTGCTTGGCAGGGCTGTGCTGTACAGCAGAGCTGTGTAAATCACAGAACTGGATGGATCAAAGTACAAAATCTTTGCCCTCATGTATACCCTTCATCTGTTTAGTCATGTGCCTGGAGTTCATTAAGTAAACGTTTGGCATCAGCCAGAAGTCTGTCAAACCTATCCTAGCAAAATGATTTTTATTTTTTATTTTCTTAATTCTAAAAAGCCTCAAATGGTCCATGGGAGTCTTCACAATAATTATACAACTTTATTTTTGGCACATCAGTTTATCTTTTCAAAATTTTTATAATTGCTAATAGGCTTTAAAATATCTGTCATTATAAGTTATAATGGATGCTTTTTCCTTTCATTCCTTGTTATTATTTATATTTGCTTGGAACTTGCTGAAAAGCTGTTCTTAGAATATAATTCATGCAGATGTATTTAATTCTCAGGGCTCCACAATCCCTATAAGGTGACTGAAGGATGTTATTGAAAACAATAGAAGCAGGTGCACTGACACTCCTCCTCAATCTTGCTCAAGCTGTTTACTGAACTTGCTGCTCAAAAACAATAACAGCATAAAAAAGACACCGCGCACTGCCTAATTTAATAAATAATATTGTGTATGGTATAGACACGACTATGTGCATGGGTGCTGCGTTCTCCTTTTGTCCACAGACGCCTGCATGTAATACTAATTTATACAATGTAAATGTGTAGATGTTGGTTGTGAGCAATAACAATTATTACAATTTTAGCAAATGACTAGAATTGCCTATATTTGGAGGAAAGTGGTTAAAAAGCAAAAATGGGAAACAAATAAAATCATTAATGCTATATACAAGTACATGTACTTTTGCTACAAGTTGTTCTATGATGAATACCCCCACTCCTCCAAGTGCAGCCTGCTAGTTAGAAATGTATGTTCCTTCCCAATTCCAGTGACCTTCACTGTGTGGTCCTGCCCAGTGCTACACAGCCTTTCTTTTAAAAAAAATCCAAGCCTTTAGCCCCTGTTCGCACTGAATGCAGCTTTGAAATCGTGCAACTTCACTTGAAATCGCATGATTTCAAGGCCGCATGTCAGTGTGACTTCAGTCGCGGCTTGGCTGACATCTGTGCAAGTTCATGCACAGATGTCTATGCAAGTTGCACCTGAATTCGAAAAAAATAGTGCAGGAACTTTTTATCGAACACCGCAAAGTCGGTGTTGTGCCGGTCTGAACAGTTCCATTGCCGACTATAGGGTGCAACTTGTCATGCGATTTGGACCTGACAAATCGCATGACGAGTCACACCGGTGTGAACGGGGGCTAATTATTCCCTTATGGGAAAGCCTCCTCATGGCGACCTCTAGCGTTCCAGAGGAATATGGCTCTCCTATAGAAATGCATGAGCCCATAGAGGACATGAGCACTAAAGCAAGCCATACCCCAGATAGCAAGCAATTGTGCTGCAGGTTTGAAAATGACTTGCTAAGCTATTGCTAGACTTGCCAGGCTTCACACGTTTGTTGCACAATGCTGCATGACTGCAGAGCAACTTTCTTTGCAAATATTCTGCAAGTTCAGTTTCAGTTATGTTATGTAATAGTCATCCCACCACAGGGGTCACTGTGGCTGAGTTTCCATGCTATAGACTTGTAGAGTTCTTGCTGTAGACTCACCATTGCAACTTTGCTCTTGCTAGAGACTTACTACGCAAATTTGCTACAAATTGGAAAAATGTCAACTAGAACTTGTGCTTCAAGTGCTCTGCAATTGTACAACTTGCCAGTGAAAATGTACAGCAAGTTAACAGACTTACAATTCAACACTGCCACATATTTTTACATAGTTACATAGTTACCCAGATAGCAGGCAATTGTGTTGCAAGTTTAAAAATGACTTGCTAAGCTATTGCTAGACTTGTCAGGCTTCACAAGTTTGTTGCACAATTGCAGCAAGTCCGCTTTGCATGACTCCAGGTCAACTTTCTTTGCAAACATTCTGTAAGTCTGCTGCAAGTTCTGGTTCAGTTATGTTGTGCAATAGTCATCCCACCACAGGGGGCGCTGTGGCTAGATTTTTATGCTGTAGACTTGCAGAGCTCTTGCTGTAGACTCACCACTGCAACTTTGCTCTTGCTAGAGACTTGCCACGCAAATTTGCTATAAATTGGAAAAGTGTCAACTAAAACTTGTGCTTTAAGTGCTCTGCAAGTATACAACTTGCCAAAAATGTGTAGCAAGCTAAAGGACTTACAATTCAACACTGCCACATCGTTTTACATAGTTATATCTCCAAGTCCATCTAGTTCAACCAATAGAATGTGACAAACCAGTAGAAAATATGTGTTAAATTATCTTTGCTATCTGGGACATTATACAATTTTCTTTCCCTCCCCCTGTGCTTTTGCATTCTGACATCAGGAGGTTTCCCAGCCATCAGAATACAATGATTACTGCTGGGCGCCATAGCCGCTGACAGTGATTGCACAAAAAAAACAGACAGGCTGGTCTTGCTGAAGTCGATTGACAGATCAACAAATCAAATCAGTACAACCAGCCTGCCCATAGCAAGATAAAAATTGGGTTAGTTCCTGCTAAACCGGCCTCAAAAAGGGACTCAGCAGGGAAGTATTAGGAGCAAAAGCTGTGCGACTCCAGGCAGGGCCAAGCAATTTTCGATTGTTGGAATAGGGGGGTAAATGAGTATGTAACCAGGTAGGCTGCATTTGGAGGGGTGGAGGATTCATTAAAGGATAACGTGCACCAGTGGCGGGACAAGGTCATCATGTGACCTCATGATGTGAAAGCTTAGGGGATCCTACGCCCAGCAGTCACTAGCCTGTTGAAATCACAGCCACTGTCACTACTCCTGTCAGCCATGTAACAAAAGGAAGGCACCCCCTTCCCTACAGTAAACCCTTGCACCCAGGGCAGCTTCCTCTCCCGCCCACCCCTTGTCCCTGCCCTGATATGCACTAAAGCTACAGGTGTCTTTTAACCACTTCAATACTATGCACTTATAACACTTCCCTACCAGAACAATTTTCAGCTTTCAGTGCTGTTGCGATTTGAATGACAATTACACGATTGTGCAATGCTGTACCCAAACAAATGTATTATCATTTTGTTCCCACAAATAGAGCTTTCTTTTGGTGGTATTTGATCACATATGCGTTTTTTTTTGCGCTGCAAATAAAAAAAGGCCAAAAATTTTGAAAAAAAAAAAGTTTTTCTCTGTTTCTGTCATAAATCTTTGTAAATAAGTACATTTTCTCCTTCACTGATGAGGCAGTACTGATTGACACTGATGAGGGGGCACTGATGATGAGGTACTTATATGCAGCAATGATGGGCACTGATAAGCAGCACTGGTGGGCACTGATAGGTGGCACTGATATGCAGCACTGACGGGCACTGATATGCAGCACTGACAGGCACTGATAAGTGGCACTGATGGGCACTCATAGGCAGCACTGATGGGCACTGATAGGTGGCACTTGGCACTGATAAGTGGCACTGATGGGCACTGATAGGTGGCACTGGTGGGCACTGATAGGGGGCACTGGTGGGCAGCAGATGACAGATGCACTAAAAGGGTGGTGGTCTAGGGTGGCATCTGAAGGTGGCACTCCATGTTGGGCACTGTGCCCCTTACCTGGTGGTCTAGGGTGGGCTCCCTGGTGGTCTGGATCGGCTCCCTGGTGGTTTCTGGTCGGCTCCCTGGTGGTCCTGAGTGGGCACATCCCTGGTGGTCCCTGGGCAGGCTCCCTGGTGGTCTAGTGTGGCGATCCTAGGGGGGGCTGCGCTGATAAACAATCAGCCCAGAGCCCCCCCTGTCAGGAGAGCAGCCGATCGGTTCTCCACTGCTCAGGTCTTCCTGTTTACACTGTGACCAGCCGTGATTGGTCACGGCTGATCACATGGTAAATAGCTTCCGATGGAAGCTCTGTACCGAGATCGGTAATGCGGTGTGTCAGACTGACCAGACCACCGATCGCCGCGATGTGCACCCCCCTGGGCGCGTGCCGGCATATTATCCTGCTGGACATCATATGATGCCCAGTCAGGATAACTGAACCACTTCCCGGCCCTCATTCTGCCTATGGCGGTAGGGAAATGGTTGAAGACCTGTGTATTAAAGTGTATCTAAAGGGGTTGATTTACTAAAGACAAATAGACGGTTCACTTTACAAGGAAAGTTGCAATCTGAAAGGGAATTTTCCCCAGAGCTTAGTGAATGCAGTGGAATTTCACTTTGCAAAGAATACCCAATCATTCCCAAGTAAAAAAAAAAATGTATATTTGCTTGCACACGATTGAGTGATGGAAGTCAGTAGAGCTTCACCACTATCACTAAGCTCTGGGGAAAACTCCCTTGCATAGTGCAACTTCATTTGGAACGTGAACAATTTACACATAGAGTGTGGTAGGGTTGTAGCCTCTGATAGTGTCCATTGTCGCTGAGGCTGATAGCAAGGGAAAATTTTAAATTTTGAGTTGGCACTGGAACAGGAATAGAGGGAAAATCTCCCAAAGTGGATAGTTGTTCTGGTGACAAATCTATCCAAATCTAAAAGAAGATAAATAAAATAAAAAAAAAGTAAAATAAAGAAAAAAGGAGATTTTTTTAAGATATACGTATATCTCCTGACCATACCTATTGGCCAAAAGAGCCTACCTTTCATAGTGATTGACCAATAGCAATGTGGAGGAGGAGGGCAGGAGGCAGCTGTACTATCCAGAACTGTCAGAGCTTTGACTGTAGGAATGGCCCAGTATTTGGGCATTTTGTGAGCTGCCGCAGGTATGTGCAAGCACTTCTAGGTGCATTTTATACCTCCAACAATTTTATGTGAAAATAAGCTCCTACGTATTTCATCTGCATATGATTGGTAATTTTAAGTGGATCTTCTCATAACGTGTGGACATTCTCAAATGCTTTGGTAAACCAGCCTCCTTGACCTACCTTTTTATAAGCCTAAAGTGTAACTCCACTTTTGTTGAGAAAAAAACATTCCCCTCTGGGTGATCTGTGTACATTGCAAGGATTTTAACAACCTTTGTTGAAGATTCCTACCTTTTGTTATTCTGAAGATATCCCTGTGTGTTCCTCTGTGCCCCTGTGCTGAGTAAGTCTAATGGGAGTGGTTTCATATTGATCAATCAGCTGCTGTAGAATCAGGGCTCTAATGAGGAAAGTTGCATTGTCTGCATCCTTATAGACATTATTTCCTAGTGGGAGTATCTTACCAAAAGTCATAATGAGCTAGTATGCCTGCATACTAGCTCATTATGAAATACTTACCTCAGAACGAAGATCCGACAGGGTCACCACTGAGAGAGCTGACATCTGCTCTCGGGGGTTCCTTCCGGGTTCGCGGCTCCGGCGCTGTGAGTGGCTAGAGCCACGATGACGTCACTCCCGCACATGCGTGCATGTGCCCTCTTTTTCGGCAAGGTCCGGTACAATAAGCCGGAAATTCGCCGGAACATCACTGCGCATGTGCCGCTGATGTCAGCGGCTGCATGCAAGATGAATATCTCCTAAACGTGCAGGTATAGGAGATATTAATTTTACCTATAGGCAAGCTGTATTATAGGCTTACCTGTAGGTAAAAATCACCTTCAGGGGGATACAACCGCTTTAATGACATTTTTTGTATGTGTGCGCTGTAATATTTTCCTTTGTGTACAGAACACCTCCAGGTAGCCATATTACATACTAGCTCATTATGAAATACTTACCTCAGAACGAAGATCCGACAGGGTCACCACTGAGAGAGCTGACATCTGCTCTCGGGGGTTCCTTCCGGGTTCGCGGCTCTGGCGCTGTGAGTGGCTAGAGCCATGATGACGTCACTCCCGCACATGCGTGCATGTGCCCTCTTTTTCGGCAAGGTCCGGCACAATAAGCCGGAAATTCGCCGGAACATCACTGCGCATGTGTTGCTGATGTCAGCGGCTGCATGCAAGGTGAATATCTCCTAAACCGTGCAGGTATAGGAGATATTAATTTTACCTATAGGCAAGCTGTATTATAGGCTTACCTGTAGGTAAAAATCACCTTCAGGGGGATACAACCGCTTTAATTACATTTTTTGTATGTGTGCGCTGTAATATTTTCCTCTGTGTACAGAACACCTCCAGGTAGCCATATTACATGCTAGCTCATTATGAAATACTTACCTCAGAACAAAGATCCGACTGGGTCACCACTGAGAGAGCTGACATCTGCTCTCGGGGGTTCCTTCCGGGTTCGCGGCTCCAGCGCTGTGAGTGGCTAGAGCCACGATGATGTCACTACTGCACATGCGTGCATGTGCCCTCTTTTTCGGAAAAGCCCGGTACAATAAGCCGGAAATTCGCCGGAACATCACTGCGCATGTGCCGCTGATGTCAGCGGCTGCATGCAAGGTGAATATCTCCTAAACCGTGCAGGTATAGGAGATATTAATTTTACCTATAGGCAAGCTGTATTATAGGCTTACCTGTAGGTAAAAATCACCTTCAGGGGGATACAACCGCTTTAATTACATTTTTTGTATGTGTGCGCTGTAATATTTTCCTCTGTGTACAGAACACCTCCAGGTAGCCATATTACATGCTAGCTCATTATGAAATACTTACCTCAGAACAAAGATCCGACTGGGTCACCACTGAGAGAGCTGACATCTGCTCTCGGGGGTTCCTTCCGGGTTCGCGGCTCCAGCGCTGTGAGTGGCTAGAGCCACGATGATGTCACTACTGCACATGCGTGCATGTGCCCTCTTTTTCGGAAAAGCCCGGTACAATAAGCCGGAAATTCGCCGGAACATCACTGCGCATGTGCCGCTGATGTCAGCGGCTGCATGCAAGGTGAATATCTCCTAAACCGTGCAGGTATAGGAGATATTAATTTTACCTATAGGCAAGCTGTATTATAGGCTTACCTGTAGGTAAAAATCACCTGCAGGGGGATAGAACCGCTTTAATTACATTTTTTGTATGTGTGCGCTGTAATGTTTTCCTCTGTGTACAGAACACCACCAGGTAGCCATATTGCATTGCACTTTGCAGAAAATTACAGTGCTGCAGATTGAAAAGGAAAGGTAATTTTTAATAACATTTAATAACAATATGACTTGTTTCACAATTGTATATGCTATATTATTTTTTTTTATTATTTGCTATTTTTTTTTCCCATGAAAGTGGAGTTACCCTTTATATTTAGGATCAGTCAAAAGACAGCAATTTACAAATGCATGGCTTTAGCTAGAGAGGCAGCCAAATGCAGAAGCTGATTATTTTCATGAAGATTAGAACAACTCAGCAGGTTGCCAATGTCTTCTGGGTCAATTTATGTAAAAAAAAATAGTGATTCATTTAGCTGTATCTTTAAATCAACAACAGTAGTCATTGTTACAGTTGTTAGTTGCAATCTGTTAAAATAAAATTATGACGTATACCAAAAATAATGATAATGATAGTACAGTTCAGTAAAATGAATCTGCATTCCACAACACATTTGCATTGACTTTCTGCTGCGATAAATCACATGTGAAAGTTTTATTGACTCTACTGTTTCCTTTGCTTTGTCTATGACATCAGATTTTCACGGTTCCATCTTCTTTAAGCCACGTGCTTCTTGTTTCCTAGGCAACATGCTTGCTACAGATGACACAGCAGGACTTGAATGGGGCCAAGAAGATCACAGTCCTGCCATTCTTCATTCAAAGACAATTGTTCCTGAAAAAATGTGTCTTGCTTCAATATTTAAGGCTCAGGAACTAATATTAAGCCAGAATGATACTTCAGTTAAAAACCTATAATTAACCTTGTCTTCATCTCTAGGTCAGGCATTAATAGCAATTTCAGAAAGTGGACATTCCTCTGCTTTTTATTCGGCAAAGGCCTTGATAGGTTTTAAATAATATGTCTTTGGGAAAAGTACAAGGGTAATTGTTGCAATTTTTGATGCCATTATCTAAGCGCTCAAGACCTTACGTTCCCAGTTCCTCTCCCTTGGATAATTGCATACATCTTGGGAATGTGTGAAATGATGGTAATATTCTCTGCAACTAGCCTTTTCTAAAGACCCCACTTTCTGTGAGGGGTCACAGTGTTTAACACTCAAGAACAAGCAAAACTTCAGTGTTTTCAACCAGGAACTTTTTACATTACTAAAACAGCAATGATCATGTCACAGAATGAGATCTGGAAATTAACACCTATAGATGTAAGGTAGAAAGAACATTATTAAATGATTAGGCTTCTTCTTGGTCAAGGCGCAATGCATGGCCTTTTTGTTTCTCTTCTACTCATTTTTTAAAAATCAGGCAATAGCTCTGTAGAGAAATCTTTGTGTTACTCCCTCAAAGTTTGTGAAGGAAATGTTTTTTTTTAATTTTTTTTATCAGAAAAACATTTTTGTAGATATTTTTATTATTCAATGTTTATATTTTAACAACCCATTTTCCGTAAGTGATGGTAAAGTCTCGTTTTTTTCCTATAAAAATAACAAACATGTTATACTTACCTGCCCTGGGAAGTGGATTTGCACAGAGCAGCCCGGATCCTCCTCTTCTCAGGTCCCTCTTCTGTGATCCTGGCCCCTCCCTCCTGTTCAGTACACCCATAGCAAGCAGCTTGCTATGGGGGCACCCAAGCCGAGTTACAGCTCCCTGTGTCCATTCAGACATGGAGCCCCGGCCCCGCTCTCTCTCTCTTCTGATTGGTTAGTTGACTTTGATTGACAGCAGCGGTAGCCAATGGCGCCACTGCTGTGTCTCAGCCAATCAGGAGGGAGAATCTCAGATGGCTGAGACACTGGTGGACATCGCTGCACAGAGAGGGACCACAGGTAAGTGTTAGGGGGGCTGAGGGGGGCTGCTGCACACACAAGGCTTTATGTCTTAAAGCATAGAATGCATTAAGATAAAAAAAAAACTTCTGACTTTACAAACCCTTAAATATAATTTGTAATTATATATTAACATGGAGGCATATTTACTCATGGGGGGTAATTAACAAAGGGTGATGCAAGCGCAAGCTTGCATCACTCTTATAAACATGTTGCTCCTATCTAAAAAAAAGTGATGCTAGCCCCTTTTTTAATCAGGAGCTATCAAGTGTATGTTCTACTGTGACTGTGACAGTAAAGCATAGAGAATGGTGATCTAGAGCTGCATGCTCCAATCTCTCTGCCATCAACCACTCCCCCCCATCCCATGCTTGGTGGGAAGAGGAGAGTTGACAACTCTACAGGCTCTGCTTGTGTAATAAAATCACTGCACGAGCAGAAAGATGGATGTCAGAGGGCTACTAACAGCTTACGTCCCATATGGCAGGTAGCACCTGGAGAAAATCTGCGTCAGTTTCCTCTTTTAATTTAGAGGCAGATCTGTGCTAGTTTATATTTCATTCTGAAAGAGAAACTGGCGCTTGTGGTGCAGATAGACAAAAAAAAAAAGAGAAAGAAATAGTGGGGCTTTACATGAGGCGTGTCATTGCAATTGATAATGCGTGGACTGTATATATAAAATGCATAACATTTAATGGACTAACTAGATAATAATAATAGATAACTTGTAGCAGATCTGTCTGCTTAATTAATGTGGCACATGCCACTCCTGGCAGGTTCCTGCACTATTATAATGCGATTACGTTTGCAGTCTCTTCCTCCAGGTGTAAAGTACTACACCATTCTTGAGATTTACCGCTCTTTTTCCAAGCCTATGTATCAGCCAACTGTTTGCAAGCTTTACATTCCCTGTGTAGCTAATTTATTTTTTCAACAGTTGTTTACTCAAACCTTCCCAAGATAAGATAAAAATTACATTGCTAACCTCCTTCTGAAAATGTGTACTGCCTGGCTGTCACTCTGACCCTCTGGCTTGAGATTTTTCAAAAGCTGGCCATACACTGTAAGGCCTCATACACACGGACGTTTCTAAAAAAATAAACAAAACGTCGGGCCCGACGGCAAGGAAAAAAAGTCGGCGTTTTTCGGCGCTATGCATCGGCGTTTTTGAGCGTTAGTGAGCGTCGGCGTCAATAGGCGTTTTTTTAAAAAAAATCATCCCTCTGCTATTTTTCAACCTAAAAACATTGGCGTCAAAAAACGCCGGAAAACGCCAGTATAATAATAGGTGGCGTTTGTTGGCGTTTGTTGGCATATTGTGGCGTATTGTGGCGTCGGCGTCAAAAAATGCCAAAACGTTACAGCCTCAGAACGCGATGGCTGTGGGTTCTAGTTTCAGCTCACTAATGCCGACGTCATCTACAGCTCAAAAACGCTGACGTTTTTATGGGGCCATTGACTAACACGGAGAGCTGCAAAAAACGCCAGAAAACGCCGGCGTCAAAAAACGTCCGTGTGTATGAGGCCTTAGGCCTCATGCACACTGGACATTTTTACAGCTGCTATTTTTTCTACAATCAATAAACTCCTCATTGTGTTATCCTATGTGTCCATGCACACATAAGCTGCTATCAACTTTTTTTGGCAGGGGCGTTCTTTGGCTGTAAAAAACCCCAAAACTACTGGGTTCTGAGAGGAGTTTTTCAGGTGTAAAAATGATCAAACGGCAAAAAAAGTCGATAAACACCAATAAATGTTTAAAAACGTGACTCAACAGTGTTTTTTAATGTTTTTGATCCTATTGCTTTAAAAAAAAAAAAAAAAAAGCTATTTCAAAAACGCTGAAAAACATTGAAAAACTCACTGCAAAGCTACTGGCATTTTTATAACGTTATTATAATGTCCAGCGTGCATGAGGCCTACTGTTGTACAACCGCACGTTCAACAATCGGCTGTTGGCGGTTGTGTTTAGTGTACTGACATAAGTCAAGTAATCGGCCAACAAAGCCGAATGTAGTGATGTGTTACGAGTGTATAAAGAGGAAGTTCAGGTGAATGTGATTTTTGAATTAGGAACACAGGTTTACACGACCGAACACTTCCTGGATTCAGAGCATGCATGTCTGCACTTTCAACTTTTGTTGGCCAACTTCTGTACACATGAGTCAACAGTCATACGACGGCTTGTTGACCAACAAAAGTTTTCTAGTTTGCTCAGCCAACTTCTGTTGTTCGACTGTTGACTGTTGTAATCCCATACTAACGGTCGGATTATCGTACAACAAGCTGTTGCATAACAGTTGCACCGTGTGTACGGGCCATTAGTGTTTGTGATCTTATGGGCTAGAACCTGCTGTACAATAGCTGGAATGATGCATAATTTGGGAATATATTCTCTGATTGCAGACATCTATACTATTTATGGGTCAGTTGATGCACCTTGTACATCATCTGCTTCAATATGGCAGTTTGCATTTTTTAGACTTTAACGATTATTGTTGCAAGACTAATATATGGATTTGATGATGTGATCTCATGAGATTTTTCTGTTGTGAAATACACATAATAGCGCACACACATATGGGACACATATTCTTAAAATAGACGTTTGTATTTTTTGCCTGCATCTTGCTTACCATTCGTCTTGCACATTATAATCACGTATCATGTGTTATTTGCTATATATATCTCACAAGAGTGTTCATGATGTTAGTAGGCAGTATAACGTGGCTACATTTTGGACAATTCATGTTTTTTTCATGAATGTGGGAAAATGCGGTTTGTTTATGTATTTATCTGAATAAACTGCATCTGTTATAACAATTTTTTGGGTGGATTTTATGTGTTGTGCCTTCTGCACTTTTCTTGGCTTGTTATTTTTGTATATTAACCGAGTGCTAGCACCTGCCCTAATTAGTGAAAGTGACCCCCACCCCTTTTTTCTCCCTCTGTCTATTTTCGGTGATATGATTTTTTTTTGCAGCAAACTCCTGTTTCATTTTATATATAAATAAACATTTTAATTTGTGTCTATGTGACTATATTGTATGTGACTAAGGTGAATGAATTATGCTATTTAAAATGTGATGCAGAATAGTATTGTAAAGTAAATGTAAAAAAGAAAATCTGTCAGTCATGGCTGATATATCCAGGGCTTTTTCTTTGTGGTACTCATATAGAAATAAAAGACATGCATATTGAACAGGTTCCAATAAACCCTAGAGGGTGTATTCAACCACTTGCGGACCACCCACGTAAATATACTGAGGCAGGGTCTGGGCTGCAGGGCGCTTCCGTTGTGATTATACAGTGGGAGCTGATCGGCAGGTACAATGAACTCGACTTGTCTGCCGCAATATCGCAGTCCTGCTATAAATCACTGATCACCACCATTACTAGTAAAAAAATAAAAATATCCCATAGTTTGTAGATGCTATAACTTTTGCGCAAACCAATCAATATACACTTATTGGGATTTTTTTATTAAAAATATGTAGTAGAATTTTTTATTGGATGCATTTTATAGCAGAAAGTAAAAAATATTTATGTTTTTTTTTTCAAAATTGTCGATCTGTTTTGTTTATAGGTGATCAAATACCACCAAAAGAAAGCTCTATTTGTGGGAAAAAAGGACATTTTATTTGTGTACAGCGTTGCACCACTGCACAATTGTCAGTTAACCTCCTGGTGGTATTCCTGAGTGTGGCTTGGGGATAATTTTCATTGCCAAAAGCAGTAACCCCGAGCCACACTCGGGATTACCTTGTTAAATGCCACTGCATTTACTTACCATGTCCCTGCGATCCTGCGATGTCCCCGGCGGTGTCCTCCGGCCAGATCCTCCACCTGATGCATATAGGTTCTGGGCTCCGTCCCCTGCGAGAGGCATGACGCACGGGGGCAGAGCCGGCGGGAATTTCAAAAAGTTAAAACCACATAACACACAAAATACATTGTAATCTTTTGATTGCTTTACTGTATCAAAGCAGTACACCTCCAATTCGCACAGTGCCCTGCCCGCACCTGCCTGCTCCTGCATTGTTCTTTGTGCCTGGAAAACTGAGAACGTCCATGGCATCCAAAAGTTGTCCCTCTATGTCATCAAAGACACTTTTGGAGCAGCTAGAGGACAGTGACAAAGACTTAGAATCACTTGAAGAATGTAATAATAGTGAGTCATGGGGTTCTTCATCATCAGAGTCTGAAAGTGACAACAGCGATGATCCTGCACCCGAGCTCAGTGAGGTGCACCCGTGGTGCTCTATTGACTGCAGTACAGATCACGCAGCACCCCCATTTACTGGAGCACCTGGTATGAAAGTGGATGTTGAGGATGACAATCCCCTGGCGTACCTACAACTATTTCTAATGGATGAGGTGATAGAAAAAATCATTACTGAAACAAACTGGTACCAGGAGCAACAATCTGCTACTACTCATCAGAGGTTTTGGAGAAGTAGAAAGTGGAAACTAGTGACCAAAGACGATATTTGGAAGATTCTGGGCCAAATAATTCTTCAGGAAGTGATGTGGAACCCCCTGCAGAAGTGGTATTGGACAACGAATAAATTGCTTGCCACTCCATTCTTTGGCACGGTCATGTCGGAATACAAATTGTCCTTGATTTAGAAATTTTTGCATTTCGAAAATAATGAGGAATTTGATGAAATGACTCATCCTGCCCCAAAAATGAAAAAAAATTGGGGAAAATTTTCCAACGAAGCTATGTGCCAGAAAGGGATGTCAGCATAGATGAAAGTCGAATGGCTTACAAGGGAAGGCTCAGCTGGATACAATATATCGCATCGAAGAGAGCACGGTTTGGCATAAAATCATTCATGCTATGCGAATCAGCAACTGGCTACATATGGAATTCCATCCTTTACACTGGAAAGGGGACAAAATTAGATGAAAAATACAGTAATTATGCAGTGGCAACATCTTCTGTTCTTTCCCTCATTGAGCCATTGCTAAATCAGAGCTATTGTGTTACTACAGACAATTTTTTACACTTCAAGTGAACTGTATGAGTTTCTGTTGCAGAATAAAACAGATGCCTATGGTACTGTTAGGGCTAACCGGCGAAACGTGCGGCCAATGTTTGGCCTAATGAGTACCATGCATAACACCTCCACTGTTATGGTAAACACAAAAGGTGGAAAGGATATCATGAAGCCCCAGTTAGTGCTTGACTACAATAACACCATGGGAGGTGTCGACAGAGCTGATCAAACAATGACATTTTATCCTGCAATGCGGAAACAACAGAAAAAATACTACAAAAGATATTCAGGCATCTTCTGGAACAACGTTTATGGAATGCCAACATTCTGTACAAAAAAAGAGTGACAGGCCTGTGGTGGTTCATGCGGACTTTATTTGGAGAGTTGCAGAATGCATTTTTGTCAAACACCAAACACCATCAATGGCTGTGAACAGATCTGGACATTATGCTGTTGTTGTTGTCAACCCCGAACGCCTGACTGGTCGTCACTTTATGCACTACATACCACAAACCGCAAAAAAGGCAGCACTAACAAGGGTGTGTGTGGTTTGTTGTTCAAAGAGGGATGACTAGGAAAAGAAAATCTGCAAGGAAACCAGGTTGCATTGTCCTGATTGTGACGTCGGACTTTGTG
The DNA here is from genome assembly GCA_018402905.1 of Glandirana rugosa. Lineage (NCBI taxonomy): Eukaryota > Metazoa > Chordata > Amphibia > Anura > Ranidae > Glandirana > Glandirana rugosa. The sequence continues at coordinate 971,208 of BLSH010497386.1, forward strand.
CAGTTCCTTGTTTCAAAATCTATCATACCCGGGATGTTTACTAAACTGTCTAGTATTACAGTGACTTAGTAATATTGAACCCTTTTTTGATCAAATGTCAGTGTTTTTGGTTTGATTATGTTATTGAATAAAATGTATTATTATTATTATATTATTAGTTTTTGTGATTATTTATAATTTATTATATTATAATTTATAATTTAGTGTTTCAAACTTTATCATACCCGGGGTGTCTACCAGACTCTTGTTTGGAAAGATTTTAGTGAGTTATTCCTAATAATTACAGGCCTACAATATAAAACGCCAAATTTCTATGCAAAACAATGTACTGCTTTTAGACACAAAAATATGACAGAATCATATCGCAAAAAATGGCCTGGTCACGAGGGGGGGGTAAATCTTCTGGAGGGCAAGTGGTTAAAAAAGTACTCTTTATGCATGGGTTATAAATATCTGTAAAAGTGATGAAAATTCCTGTGGTGATCCTGGGTGGGGGGATGGGAAGGGTCCCCACCAGGTATGACCACACAGGGGTTTCCATTGCCCATTTATTGAATTTTTACACATTGTCACTGTGGGGTTGAATTACTAAAAATGGAGAGTGCAAAATCTGCTGCAGCTCTGCATAGAAACCATAGAAATCAGCTTCCAGGTTTTATTGTCAAAGCTTAATTGAACAAGCTGAAGTTAGAAGCTGATTGGATACCGTCCACACCTGCACCTGATTTTGCATGCTCCATTTTTAGTAAATCAACCCCTGTACGCTGACTCTGTGCCACCAGACAACCAAGCAGCTAAGCAGCACACCTGGTGGATGCAGAGTTATAGATGCTTCCACTTCCAGTGGCATCACTACCCTCTTCCTGCAATAAGTTCCACCCACCATGGTAGAGGGCAGCAAGCTCTCTGCCTTTGTCATTCTCTTCCCCTGAGTCTGTGTACCAAAAGCCTGAAAGGAAGCAACAATGCACATTCATTCTGCTGCATGCCCACCCCAAACCAAATGTTGTCTGCAAGGCAACTGTAGCTCAACATGCTGCAGGAGCAATTTGTGCCACCATACTTCTAACTGCTGTTTTCAGCCTACCTGCATCCATCATGATGCCTGTCTGTGGCCAAAGAGCTGCAGGATTCACTCAGGGAGAGGTCTGATAAGGGAGAGACACCCAAGTGCATCTTCATAACTGAGCTAAGCTCTAGAGTCCTGGTGGTTCCTGGAGGTTCCTTGTGGTCCTTGTCTGATTGATGAAAGACTTAAGTTTCAGACTAAAACACAGTGAACACTTGTTGCCCTCTGAGTCTCTCAGAAACAAACTTTATAGTAGTATGTCCCAAATGGGCCTAAATTCTACCACACCACTGTTGTCCCCACCTACACTTTAGGCCAAACCAAACTATTTGAGAAAATACTAATTGATTGTGTCACTCTCAGGGAACATGTTTCTGCGGGTGCCAGTACGGTACTGATTATATCTCTGTGAACATGTTTCATCTGATGGCAGTACAGCACTGATTGTGTGTTTGCTATTTGTGAACATGCTTCCATTGGCTTCAGCCCTGTACTAATTGTGTCTGTATGGACATGTTCCTGTCAGTAAAAACAATTGCAACTCTAAAATATACGTGAAAAAAACCTGGTCTGTATGTTATGGACACTAGTATAAAAATGTTGTTGTTTTGTTTGGGTTGGTTGTATATCAATACCTATTGCATGCGACATATACGCTCTATATATATTTATTTCCCAGATTGAGATAGCGCCAACTGTTTTCATTTGATTTATTGTTCTTGTCAGTGTCACATGGTACTGATTGTGTCTCTATGAACATTGAACATGCTTCTGGTGGTGTCAGTGCCATTTGTCTCCCACATATTGTCTGTAAATGTATTACATGCATATTGTCATATTTGGCTGTTTTTATTTTGTAATAATTCTCATTTGTTTTCTGCATGTTATATTTTCCTCCTATGTATGGTCAAGATAGTAATTTTTTGCTTACATATTGTAAAGTCACAATTGTTTAGTGGATTGTATTACTATAATTTTGATGTTGTGGGGTTGATTTACTAAAGGCAAACAGACTGTGCAGTTTGCAAAGTGCAGTTGCAGTCTGCAAATGCAGTTGCTCCAGAGCTTAGCAAATGAAGTAAAGCTTCACCAAGAATACCCAGTCACGTGCAAGGAAAAAAAATGCATTTTTGCTTGCACGTGATTGAATGATGGAAGTCAGCAGAGCTTCTGCTCATTTACTAAGCTCTGGAGCAACTGCTCTTGCAGAGTGCAACAGCCTATTTGCCTTTAGTAAATCAACCCCTGTAAGCCTGCGAAAGCAAACCAATATTACCCTTATTTTGACCGTGGTGTACAACATTGCATAAGAATTTGCGTGTTTCTGTGCAATTCCTGTGCTTTCCCATGTGGTCCGTTTTGACAGCCCATTCATTTGAATTCGTCTCACATGCCTGACGAGGGGTCCTTCGCGGCTCTGAAACATTGCACTTGCTCTTGTGATTTGATCTTTCTACAATAAACACCTTTGGACGATATTTGAGGATCCTTGGTGTGCAGGCGAAAATGTGCATTTATCTGCAAAATGCACCAGACTGCGCAAAAAGTAGTGCTTGAACTACTTTTGAAAACGCATTGCACCAATTTGCCATGGTTCTGAAGTACCATGCGATTTGGTGCCTGCAAATGCACTGCGTGTGCGATCTGCATTTGGCGTGCCATTAAGGATACATCGTCACCCGCATGAAGATCGCAAGGGCATTGTGTTCAAATGCAGTGCCGGAAATGCACATGGAATGCAACTTTCCTGCACCATGTTCTGGTGTGAACCAGCCCCTATAATTAGAGTTGGGCGAACCCGAACTGTAAAGTTCGGGTTCGTACCGAACTTTGGGGTGTCTGTGACCCGGACCCGAACCCAGGCATTTGAAAAAAGTTTGAGTTCGAGTTCTGGGTTCGGGTATTTGATCACGCATGTTGAATAGCTGTAGGGCAGCCAATCAACAAGCGTTTCACTGGTTTTCCCTAGAAGCCATCACAGCCATGCCTACTAATGGCATGGCTGTGATTGGCCAGTGCATCATGTGACCCAGCCTCTATATGAGGCTGGAGCCACAGTGCTGCATGTCACATATTCTGGGTAGTGTAGGGAGAGGATGCTGCTGGTGCTGTGAGGGACAGATTGCAGATAGATAGATAGGTAGAGATTACTACTATTACTGCTTTTAGGGACAGATTGCAGATAGATAGATAGGTAGAGATTACTACCACTACTGCATTTAGGGACAGAATGCAGATCTCATCCTGCATTACAGAAAGATCTGACTGGACTAGGTAGAGTCTACTGCTTAGAGGGACAGATTATTGTTCTAAAATCATCTCCTAGTTCTATAGGGTCAGGTTCCTGCTGTTGCTGTAATTGACAGATTATTGTTCTAAAATCATTTTGCAGCCCTCTAGAACTTTCCAGGACTCTTATACAGTCATTTTTGTGCCAAAAAGTTTGGGTACCCATTGAATTCAATGGGGTTCGGGGTAAAGTTCGGGTCAAGTTCGGTACCAAACCCGGACTTTTTTCCGAAGTTCGGCCGAACCCGAACATCCACGGGTTCACTCAACTCTACTTATAATCAAGCTTTATTTTATTTTGCATGCCATTATTTTGGTGTGTGTGTGAAAAAAGAATCTGCCCCGGTTGTCAAACACGCTAGATACACCACTGGCGAGTTTATAGCTAAGTATTTGTAATCTGTCTCTATTTCTTTTTGCCTGCTCCAAGTTCTTATTTTTCTTAAAGTTGTGTTTGTAATGTTTTATTACTAAGAATTGTATTTATACAATTGCATTTATGTATGTAATAGGTTTCTGCTGGCTCCTTATGTATCTATTTGTAGTTTTAGGTGTAGATAGAAGATATCATCCACAGTGTCTGCTGATTGTGTTTTTCATTTACCAGTTGTAGTGGGTTTCTAGGCATTGGATTGTAATTGCAATCGAAAGCCTAGAGTGTTTATTTTTTCTATCTGTATATCCTGATCATAAGGTTTCATCATATAAATATCAATTACGATATGAAAAGGATTGTTTTAATGTATTCATTGGAAGAGAGCAAATCTTCCAGCATCTGCCCAATTGGTGTGCTGTGTAATCGTGTTTGATAAATTGTTTTTTTTTTTCTATTATTAAAAGGTAGACACAAAAGGCACATCCATTCACAACTGTTTGGCTTGTACAGCTGGGGAATTTTGCATATGTGTACAGGGACAGAAATCAGAAAATGAAAGCTTTCACTAAGTATTAATTACTTTGTCCCTTAGGGGGCAGTTCAGGTAGATGTCATCTAGCTACCATTTGAAAAAGATTTACAGTATATGTATTAATCACTCACCAATTAGAAATAATCACTCACTTCCAGGTTACTCCTTGAAGTACACACAATAAGGACGAAAAATTCCTGATTTTGGAATTTATTGCTAATGTGCTGTACCACCTAGCATGGGTCAAATGCTGGAGCAGTGAACTGAGGAATGCAGCATTAGTTTGGGGCTTTGATCTCTCCTCCCCTGCGGAGAGAGGACAGAATGTCAGAGGTGTTGATGGGCCATATTGTTATAACGGTTACGGAGTAAAGCCGTGAGACCTTTGTGCCACTACACAAACAAATCTAACTTGTTAAGGACAAAACAGTTTATGGAAATAACAACTGCTGCTTTGTTTAGTAGTATTTATCAGACATTTCTACTCGCACTTCGCATGGCTAAATGAAATATTCCAGTGCAATGTATTATAATCCTTAGAATTACATGTGTGGATGTGTTTAGCTGTCCTTTGTAAAGGTCTGAATAAGAGTAAACAATGAGTAATTCAATGAAAGTACACAGTTATTTTTACCAAAGAAAGAAAGAATGAATGTGCTTTCTGGATGGCTTTTTTTACATCTTTACTGAGCTGAAAGCGGCTGTAGTGTCCACCAATTTGCATACCTGCTATTACATATAAAGGAAAATAGTTAGATTTGCTTCATCTCTAATACTTTATAAAATATGTAAATCTTTAATTATAAAATATATAAATCCTTTATAAGCAACAGAATATTTTGTGCTTTCTGGCCATTTCACTGAGGGGTTGATTTACTAAAGGAAAGTAGACTGTGCACTTTGCAAAGTGCAGTTGCTCCAAAGCTTAGTAAATGGGCAGAAGCCCTGCTGATTTCCATCATCCAATCATGTGTAGCCATGTGCTCCCCTGAGAGTGGCTGGTAGTAGTGGTTCACCTTATAGCTGCCACACCATATTTCACACATCCGTAGACACCAACCAGGCCGACTCTTGTTTTTTTGTTGTTTTTTTTAGGGGAAATAACTTGGATGGGGATAAGGGATGACTGTGGGATGCCCAAAATAATTATAGTACACTAACTCCATATACACTCCTGTATATGCACACTTTCACTGCAGGCTATCCCTCTGCAGACTGTTATTCCTCACAACTCTCCAGCACTCAACTTGCTGACCCTTTCTCCTACTGTTCTCTCTCCAGCACTGAACTTAGTAAAACATCACTCCATTACTCTCTCTAGCACTGAACTTTCCAGCTTGAAAGGAAATGTATCAAGTTTCTCTGTTCCTTTCTCTTCACCACGGCTAGCACATGGCGAGGCCTACTCTAAGCAGAACCTCCAGAACGCCCATTACAGGTCAGGGATCACGGGCCCCTGAATGTGTAGCAAAAGTACTTGAGTGCTAGCCGGGCCTTTGATGGACTACAACTCAAAACCCAACACTCTTACAGGTCCCACCGACCTGCTTTTTCTCAGTGACTCTCCTTTCCCTGAACTGGCTCCCAAGGCTTCCACAGACTGTCCATAATTCCTCTCCCAGCCTGCTCCAGCACTTTCTCTTGCAGTTCCCAGGGACCGTCACTCACCAAACCAGTGGATCACTTTAAAGTCTCTCTCTGTGTAGCACCTCCACTGTTCTTCTGTTCCCCCTGTGAGACTCCAGGAATCACCACCACTCCTGGCTGTACCCAAACCTCCAGGACCCAAGGTCACCCTCCCCAGACTGGGGCGACCTCCCAGGTAGGGGCCTCCACAGTGCCTCTACTACATCTCCAGACTTCCACCCGACACTTCTCCCCCCAATCTCCCCCCAGATTGGGCTGACTCAGAGTATTTAAGGAGGCCTGCCCCCTGCCAATCCTGCTTGGGGATTGGTCAGGGCTCCCTAGAATACTCCAGATAGCTCCACCTATCTCCCAGCTCTCTGACCAGAAACCCTCCTCCAGGTTTCTAGAAAGAAGTGGAAGGTTCTGGTGACCTCATCTGTCCACTCAGTTCTCCCTGAGCCACTTCTTCAGGCCCAGATCAAAACATTCAAGCCTGGTCTTACACTCACACCTGACTAAATTTTACCTCACCTAGCAAACCCTGCTAGAAAAAACTCCTTGCACGTGACTGGGTAATCTTTATGTATTGAAGCTTTAACTCCTTTACCAAGTTCTGGAGCAACTGCACTTGCAGGGTGCAACTGCACTTTGCAAAGTGCACAGCCTATTTGCCTTTAGTAAATCAGCCCCTATATGTGTCAAATGTTTGTATGAAGTCAATTCATCCACAAATAGAGTATTGTAAGAAATGCTGAAAGCATTATTGGTTTGGTTGAAAATATGCTTCTTTATAGACATTTTGGGATTGATTTACTAAAGGCAAATAGACTGTGCACTTTGCAAAGTTAAGTTGCACTATGCAAGTGCAGTTGCTCCAGAGCTTAGTAAATGAAGTAGTGCTTCACTTTGCAAAGAATATCCAATCACAAGCAAAAAAAACAGCTTTTTTTGCTTGATCATGATTAGATGATGGAAGTCAGCAGAGCTTCTGCTAATTTACTATTTTCTGGAGCAACTGCTCTTGCATAGTAACAACAAAGTGTCCCACGCTCTATGAACTTATGGGAAATCACACTGTCCACTGCCCGAAGGCCAAACAGGTGCATCTGTCAAACACATAGCGACTAGAGTTGCAAGTGAAAGAAATTAACAGCGCTCTCTGAATGTAAGTGGTTGACACAAAGTCCTCAGGATGTATAATAGCATGCTGATGATGAAGGCTGATAATATAATTTATTGGTCACAATAAGTAGAAAGTTCACAGTAAACATTTTAAAACCAAATTATTGATGATACGATACCAATCCGGTATTTCAAATGAAGATGGGTTCGCAACCACTAGGCCCTGTAAGTATGGAGATGGAAGGAATCCGCCGTGATATGCCTCACCGCTGTATAGAGCCACAGACTTTCGTGAGCTGAGCCGGAGTCCGCTGGCACTAACGAATGGGTTCTTCATTTGCCATACCAGCTTGGTATCGTATCATCCATAATTTGGTTTTAAAACGTTTACTGTGAACTCTCTACTTATTGTGACCAATAAATTATTTTATCAGCCTTCATCATCGGCTTGCTGTTATACATCCTGAGGACTTTGTGTAAACCATTTACATTCAAAGAACGCTGTTCATTTCTTCTGTTTGCTCTTGCATAGAGCAATTGCACAGTCTATTTGCCTTTAGTAAATCAACCACTTTATGTTTCACTGTCCACGATATGAATACTTTTGTTACCCAGGTGGTTTTATCACATATGAAACCTCAGATGTATGAATATGATGTTTTTCTTAATATTAAAAGATAACTTTACCTTTAGTAGTTACTCTTTAAATGCCTCCCTCTTCTCCAGTAACCTACCGTGTGGCATGGTTACTCTACCCCACTCCTCAGGGATCTTCAATGTGCTGCATTCTTGGTGTAGCATAGCTGCCATTCCTGTGGTTTCCATGCTGAACCCTTCTTCCTCCATGTTCATGGAAAAAGAATCTGCCCTAATGCACGGTCAGGAGACTTTTGAGGTGCCTACTGTGTGGCTCTCAGCAAAGCCTCTTTGTAATACAAAAAGAAAGAATATAGATACAAAAAACACTATATTTCTTTACATTTTAATTATGTTTGGGCTATTGGCCTCTCCAAGGACCATGGCTAAATATGTATTTTCTATAGAGGTACACTATCTATTAAACCATTTGTATTGTGTGCATGATTTTTCTCAGCAGTGGGCATTGAACATTTTTGTTAACTTGTTCTGTGAAAAAAAAAAGGTGGGTACCTCATATTGCAGAGCAGTTCACAACGGTTAGGTCTTTACAAACGGTGACTCTTGCACCTGTGTATGGTGAGTTGGTGACTGTAAAGCAGAAAATTATAGTTTACAGTAAATTTGAATTACCCTGTCCCTTAAGGGGCAGTTTAGTTACATGCTGTCCTGTGACCACTTGATAAAGATTTATGGTATTTTAATTATTCACCAATAGAAGTAATCACTAAGTTCCAATTTCCTTTTTGAAGACAATGAGAGAGAATAGGAATTTAATTCCAATAAACTTTAACAACTAGCATGGACTCTGGTAAGATTCCTAACTAAAAGGGTGGGCATTTTATAGGGGAGATGTCTTAGTTTAATTTAATTTTGTATTTATGCATACCTCTCTGCTGCCATACCTTGAACGTGCCTTTTTCATAGTTAAAGCAGAACTCTGAGCACTGCTCAAATAACTCCCTTCCAGCTTATAAAGAATATAATCCTCATTTTTCAATGAGATGATTTAATAAAGAATGTTAATTACGTTAAAGCAGAGCTCCACCCAAAAGGAGCTCCGCTTGTCTGCCTCCTCCCTCCCCTTCACTGCCACATTTGGCTGTGGCAGCACCCAAGATCTTATTCATGAATTGGCTTGGGTGAGGACACTGCTTGATGCCTGGAAAGGTATGTGCTCTAATAGTAAAATACAGCAACTACAGTATTTGTAGCTGCTGACTTTTAATTTTTGGAGGGGGGGTTGGAACTCCGCTTTAACCTTTGCTCTTGTGACAACCGGCACTCCAATCCTCTTCTCCCCAGTACTGGAATGGGTGCAGGCCCTAAATGTCCCCGCATACAATGCAGGATTGGGTGGGACCCATAGTCCTGCATTATATGTAATGACATTAGTAAACAGGGCATTGGCAAGACTGGCAAGAAGAGAGGCTTTGGTGGACTGGTTGTCTAAGCTAGAGCTGGCAAGGAAGAATAATACTGGACTTTGAATTATCTTCTGTTAATTCTACCCCTGAGAAAAGTGTGCATCACAATTTTACTCTTGTGGAGGGAGAGAATTTTTTTACATTCAGCCTGGTGTTAGACTTTAATATTAATAATTCATGCTGGTGCTACACTTGAGGGCTCTCTGACTATAGAGGAGACTTGAAAGTCCATATTGGTGCATATTGAAATAGCATTAGTGAGGCTAAGTGTATGATGTACAGCAGCTGTCTTTGTAGCTTCACGGACATCTTTTGAAGGGATACAGTTAAATATAAAACATCTCTCAGACAAACAGATGCACTCCCAGCAGGGGTGAATATTTGCCCAGCTACAAAGTCTTGACTATAGTCATAGTACCCTTGATGTTTGGCTAGCTTTTGAGGGTACACTGAATTTTAACAACCTCTTGCAACTAAACATCAATCCAATGACAACTGTGTATATGCTGCTATCAACTGCCAATAGTAGCTGTACAAAGAAAAATGAAGTGGGTCATTGTCATCGCTCATCAATTGCTATTTCAAAAGGATCGAGTGATCCTTACTACAGTTTTAAGGCCAGGTTCACACTGATATGACATACGCTAAGACTTTGGGAGCATATGTCCCATGACGTGTGTAAATCAATGATTCCCTATGAGAGCCATTTTAACTGGTCTGACACAAGTCGGACCGACTTTGAAAAAGGTTCCTGCACTACTTTGGTCCGACTTTAGCCCATTGAATATCATTGAAGTAGGATCAAAGTTGGATCCTTGTCCTAACTCTCCGACTTGTGACATCCGACTTGGTGATTACAGCAGCAGCAAAAGGAATTTATGTCACACTGGGATTGTTTTGATTGGTCAAAGGACAAGTCAGACTATTTCAAAGTCAGAACAAAATCTTATCTTGTTCATTCAAGTCAGATGGAAGTAGAACCAAAGTAGGATCGATGTCACAGGGCAAAGTAGGATGACAGTGGTGCAACAGTTGTGTTGTATCAGTGTGAACTCAGCCTGATTGTCTATTTCTCTGCGCCACCTGTTCAGCTTTAACTAGGTTTTAGATACTCAGAATAGGTCTGCGTCCTATAAAAATATAAAGCATATCACTTGATGGAACTATACGAAATATAAAAATATCCTGCGTCTGGATAAGACTCATAGATTTTGGATCAATTTCGACTTGTCCACCGCGTCTCTTTATCTGTTAGTCCGACTCAAGTGTGACTATGTTGTGTTGACAACGTGGTGACAGTAGGATGAAACGGGACACTGTAGCTAGGATGAAACCAAGATGAAGGTAGACTGAACTTACTTGTTCTATTCTAAAACAAGACTGAAACTTTATCAGACTGAACAGGAAACTGGTTAGTTTTGTTAGGGTCACACTGTATTTAAGGAAAACGACGACGACATTAGTGGT
>BLSH010497386.1:995023-1015808 GCA_018402905.1 Glandirana rugosa
GGTTATACGTTTTTGCGAATTGCGACGTACAGGCTTTTTCTAAGTTAAAACGAAAAACCCGGTCAGAAATACACGTAAAACCACGAAAATTGTTGTGTGTAAAACCGCACAAAATAATTTGTGTAAAATCGTGTAAAAGTAAACGTAAAACTACAAAATAATTGTACATAAAACCGATTACAAAATGGACGCAAAAACACACGTAAGACCTTTACGTACGTTTTACGTACAATACGAACACCACAATTACCGTGGGGTTTTCACCGATCGTCTACACGACAAACGTTGTTATGTGGACATGCAGCGTTAAGCGTTTTTGCATATTGGCACATTGGTAGCATATTTGTGAAAGGACAAAATGTGTGGCAAAACGCATGTCTGCTAGCTGCATTTGGGGTGACATTAGCAATGAATGGCACCCAAGAACTCAGCATATATTGATACAATTTTAATGCAATTTGGAACTGCACCATGAAGGGTTTGTCTTGTGATGAGAAGTGATGAGACGTGAAGAACATGTTTTCCACTCCTCATCTCAGCTTCATAAACTGGTACACCCAAGAGATCAGCCGTGATCCTCAGGATCTCAGCTCTTCTCTGTTTCATAAACGGACATCTCAGTGTGCATCATTTCCCCCAATGTGTCCAATATGTTTATTTCCTATGATAGTTCCATCAAGTGGCCATAATGCAGTATGTCCCTGATTAAGGTGTTTCAGGAAAATGCTGCATTATGACCACTAGATAGAACTGATGATCATAGGAAATAAGCATGTAAGACACATTGCAGGAATTAGGAGGAGACATTTGCACAGCAAAATTCTCACCAATAATAGTATGGAATGTTTAAATGGAGTATGTGATTGGAAGGGGTGGACATAGCTGGCACCTGAAAGTGCCTTCTATGGGTGTAGGAAGATCACTACTGCAGAGATATCCAGTGGCAGAGGACTTTGAATTTTAACCAAACACTGCAGCCACCAGCACACAGGGCACTCCTCATTCATGGTAAGTATTGTCCCTGATGCTGTTTTTTGGCAATTTCACTAATCTGTAGCTTTGACTCAATGTATATTAATGCATGATACAAGATGTGTTAATGCAATGCACCATAATGGTAAAAGGTATTGAAGTTACTTTACCATGTTAAGACTTATATGAGGTTTTAATGATTAGGTTTACATATACTTTAAAGTGATTCTAATGGTTGTATTTTTTCTTTAATAATGAACATGTTATACTTACTAACTCTGTGTAATGGTTTTGCACAGAGCAACCCCAATCTTCTTCTTTTTGGTTCCCCCTGCCAAGTGCCCCCCAATAGCAAGCCTTTTGCTGTGGGGGCACTCAAGCAGGCTCGCTCCTGAGCCATGCTCCTGTGAGCACACACACACAGCAAGGCTTGGCTCTGCCCCTGGTCTCTTCTCATTGGCTCACTAACTATAACCAACAGCAGCAGAAGCCAATAGCTCCCGCTGCTGTGTGAGCCATTGTGGAAAGAGAGAACCAGGAGAGCTGCTGCTCTCATGCACATTGCTGGATTGAGGTATGTATAAGGGGGAGCGCTGTATGCATTAAGATAAAAAAAATCTTCTGCCTTTAAAACCACTTTAAGTTAGCATTTTTTAATTGAAAATATAAAAAAAAAATTGCTATGATGAGATGTTATTGTTGTTACCCATAGTAGCCATCTGAGAGTAATTATGCAAACAGCTCAGTAGAGTGCAAAATAAAATAACATTTTTTTTACAGCAAATACACATTCGGTAGTGAATCAATATTGTACTGAAGCATCAGTGCCAATGCATTAAAGCTCCACTGGTTTAGCAAATTTTGGCTTTGTAGATAATTACAGGCTGACATTCTTTAGATGCCAGGGCTTTTATTTAGCTATGTCCTAACAGTGCCGACATGCCATGGACCTTTTAGATATGATAGAGGATAACTAATACATGTGCATCATAAAATTTCCCTATACACTATTTTAAAATGTTGTCAATGTTCACATGCACTTCACACATGCATAGACTGTGTGTGCGTGTTTATATGACCATTGCCAAAATTGCTGTGTAACAGCATTTATGTATAAATGTGCGTAAAAGTATCTCTATATAAACATTCATGTGTATGACTGTATGTGAGTAAATGATCTCTTCTTTATTTGTCTGCTGTTTCTGATTATGTCATAGTATATGGTATAATTGTGCGTCTAAGTTCTTGTCTTTCTATATACAGGAGCATAAATGTTCTAAATCCGCGGAAAATGTCAGCGCCGTTTACATTAAGCTAGCAAGATGAGATGAATTTGAGACCTCTGAGCATGATCCGGACAGATTGAGTCAGTTATCCCATCCACAAACAAGAAAAGCCACTGCTGCACCACAGTCGCAACATTTAAACCTGCGTAATCACCAATTTAAGCTGCGTATTTTAAAATGTAGAAATCATGCATCAAAGGGTGTGTTTGGATAACTGTGTCATTTATGCAGACTTCTACTGTAATTTACTGGAGCTCTGCTTACATTCCCAATCACTTTGGATGAAATATGTAGTAGCACATTATTTAAGATGTAAACTACAGTGATTCAGGTCTAATTTCAAGCAAAACTTTATTCGGTTTCACATAATTTTAGTTTATGTGTAATGAAAAACACAGAGAAAAAAAAATCAACACAAATCATTTGCATTGATTGATTTCAACAAGTTACACAAAGGGGTTTTTATGTGGAATGCAGTGGTTCATGAAAAAGAATGCACGGCACAGTGCAATGAAACTGCATGATTATATACCAGAAGGCTCACAAAGCTCTTACTAATTAAAGAGATTATGTTTGAAGTTTTCCAAGAATGCGTCATATCTGTCAGTGATTGCCCAGTTATTAGCCAATATGAAAACTGTGACTGAAGCTGAGGACATCAGTGTTCAATAAAAAATGTGAGCAAGACAGCTGTGGAATAGGATATTGAAAAAACGACTTTTCAGAGAGAGGTATGGTATTTGTCAATGCTTATTCCAAAGCAGAAAGACACTATTATGATGCAAAGGTCATACTTATACAGAAAGCTGATGAAAAGGAAACCTTGTACTATATTTCATAGTGTATGTAGAATCATGGAAGGTAATATAATCAGTAGCAACCTCCTGGGAAACAAGGATGGCACTGATATGGTTGCCAATCAGAGATCGTGGTATGCCAGGCACCTATTGACATAGTAGCCATAGATGAAAGCAGAACTATGGGCAAAAATGTTATTTTCATTTTGGATAGAGCAAGGGAGGGTTATAACCCCAGTCAGATTTTTTTCTGCCATCTGTCTCCCATTGCGGAGATCTTCCTTCACTTCCTGTCTCTAGCAGGAAGTGAGAGAAAATCCCTGAAAATTAAAGGAATTTCTTGGGGACCCACAGGTCACCAGAACTAGTGTCCCCATTGCAAGATTTCCCCTGTATTACTTTTCTGGGGACAACCCAAAATTTGGATTATTCTTTTCCTTTCACTTTCAATGATAATGGTAAACAGGACAAATAGAGAGGGTGAATCTCCTTAATGGGGGCACAGACAGCAATAAAACCTGACGGGGTTCTAAGTTCATCTAGGACTTAGCAGCGCTTCTAAATAGTTTCCTCATCCCAGTCTTCACTGACACTCAGGTGGGTGTTCAGTGTGTGTTCAGTGTTAGTTCATTCAGGGTTCAAGCAAGTGCTCAGTGAAAAAAGATGGTGCTTTCCAGGTACGTTTTTCTGGTAAATTCCTTTGCCTCTTCTCCGCTTACGCTTATCCCCCTTAAGTTAATGTACTCACCAGAAGGTGTCTTTGATGTCGCCTTTTCAATATTTCCAGTGCTCATTCAGTCTGTAGTCTCCAGGATGGTCTTTGTAATCTCACTTTAGGCTTCAGTCATCACTCTCTTCTCGTTCTCGGTGTAATTCTCTCAGGACACCCTTTGAGAAAGACGTGACGACAAAACGCGTAAGAGTGACTACACGGCTCAGATACAAACTGTCAGCAACCTGCATCGCATCCTGGGAACACCGCAGAGAGGAATCAATGCAGCGGTGAGAGGTAGCAGTGTAGCTGAGCAGTATAAGCCATGGATTTATGCGATGTGCAATGCCTAAAGAAATTGTGATGTAAGCACATTTTAAAGGGAGAGGGTTTTTTTCATAATAAAGCAGTTTTACACTATGTACTGTCCCCGTTATCGTTTACATGTCCTAACCATTGTGGTTAGCGCATTACACAGAGAATGAGAGGAGAGTGATGAAGGAAGCCTAAAGTGAGATTACAAAGACCATCCTGGAGACCCCAGCCAGCGATGTTCACGTTAGCCTCAACTGTCCTGGGACTCTCCCTCCTCATTGGCTAAGACAGCAGCAGGAGCCCATTGGTTCCCACTGCTGTCACTCACAGCCAGTGAGCCAATGAGGAGAGAGTGGGAGGGGGACAGGTCCGAGCCACAGCTCTATGTGACTTATGGAGACATAGCGCAGTGGATCGGGAGCAAGCAGACAGCGGTGTCCACAGAGCAAATGGTTTCACTGGGGGCACTGCTTCTGGGGGAGGAGCCAGGAGCACCAGTGGGGGGGCCCAAATAAGAAGAGGATTGGAGCTACTTTGCACTGAGCAGGTAAGTATAACTTGTTTGTTGTATAAAAAAAACACAAAACAAAGATTTAATACCACTTTAAATCATATTTAAACTCAAACAATGTGATTATTTACCCAAACATGTAATTTATTGAACCTTAGCATTCATTTTCACTTTCACCAGTGGCAGCTGGTGCTCAATTTCCTTGGGGGGGGGGGCGGCCCAAGCCCCCCCGCCAGCCAGCCTCCCCCGTCACTCACTTGATCAATTGATCACAGCTCCCCCATCGCTAAATCGCTGCATCACTTGCCCGTCGCCTGCCAGCCCCCCCGCCAGCCCTGCACTTACCCTATCCAGGTTGCGGCTTTGGCGGCTTCCCCCCCATGTCTCCTCCGAAGTCCCAGAGGTCATTCCTGGTCAATCAGGACTTAGGACTCCCAGGCAATCGGGTCTCAGGAGGAGAAACAGAAAGACATTAGAGAATATTAATTTGCTAATGTCACACAACTAGGTGGGCTCCAGGCACAGTACTCTGTGCCCCACAGCCCCCTTTTTTTAAGCCAATTAGAGCCTCAGGCTCTAATCATATGCATGGATTAGGGGGGTGGCGCCCCTGTGCCCTGCATGAGTGCCTGCCACTGATTTTCACCAAGCTCAGAAAGTATCTTCCCAGAAAAGTAGTATCCTAGTCACTTTCTGGTAGCTGGACTGTATCTTCTTCCCAAGCTATCCTCTGTAATTTATTCTGCCCCCTGTAATGGAGATGAAGAAAGTAAGATGTATTTGTAGCCTGGCTGACAACCATGGCTCCCTCCATAGATACTTTACAGTTAAAGAATAAATGTAGCTACCTAGAGACAGGAAGTAGGTTATCTGCAGGATACCGCGTGAAAATAAATGTAAAACCCCCCCAAAAAAAAGAAAGCAGCCACCTAAGATGGAATATATTTGGGGGAATTTAATAAAGCTGCTGCACCACTATTCTGACATTAATTAATTGCACCAAATTAATGAAGCGTTTGCAAAACCTTTGGTTCTGACAGCATCTTGTGCACCAATAGTTCTATAATGCGCCACTGTTACAGTGTGACACATTGAATACTCCACTTTTACATTGTGTCGCATTGAATGCACCAAATGTAAAAATGGAGCTAATTAAGACCAACTCTCTTGTGGCGTACAGAGAAAAACAGGCTCAGACAGATTTAGCAAAAGTGTCTTTCTTGCCTTCTAAACGTGGTGAGGCATGAGCCAAATTTAAGTCCAAGTTCTAGCCAGGTACATGAATGTAGAATATTTCTCACCACTTTTAGAACGCATTAGAGACACTTTTAAAAAATCTGCCTGCACCAGTCTTTATGAATTCCATTGATTATGTTTTTATTTTTGGGCTTAGATATGCTTTAATGCAATTGTGCTTTTAGTCATTTCTTCTTCTAACCAAAAATGCTTTTCGGTGACTTAAAGGCAAGGTCACAGAGCAATTGCACACAGCTCACATTATGCACTGGCATTTAAATTTTTATATGTATCCTCACTCTCATTTCAATATAAATAAAAAGCTGTTTAAGCTACATTAGAAATGAATTTCTTAAAGCCTAAGTTTACTAGAAATCAGCACTCTGGGACAGTATATACATTGAATGCAAGGTTTCTCTTGTGCTGCTGGCCGCTGTTTTTGTTGCAATCCAAAGTCCTCTGATACCTCCTGCCCCAGCAAATGTAATCTTCCTTTGCTGAGGTGGTTAATATGAGTCAAAGGACCTCACTCTGACATTTTTGTGAGGTTTGGTCTGGGTAGACTCTTCTTTGATCTAGTCTTGGAATAATAAAGCTTTGTGAAAGCTGATGTTATTGGAGTATGAATTGTTTGTTCATTCAGCTCATTAAATCCTTATTGTGCTTTTGTAAATAATTTTTAACCTTACATTTTTTTAAATGTGAATGATTTTATGGGCCTTCTATATTAAGACCATTCTCGAAGTGAATGTAAAGGAAAAAGTGTTATTTAAAAAAAATGCAGTGGTTTGGCACACAGCAGCCTCGATCCTCCTCTTTTCTGGTCCCCACGCTGGTGCTCTGGGTTCCACCCCTTTGCTGAGTGCCCCCAAAGCAAGCCACACTCGCTCCTGAGCGGGTTTCCTGCCAATATAAGATACACAGAGCACGACTCACTGGCTGTAATTGACAGCAGCGGGAGCCAATCGCTCCTGCTGCTGCATCTCAGCCAATCAGGAGGAAAAGACCCGGGAGAGCCTCGGGTCTTGTGCACATTGCTGAATCAAGATCAGGCTTAGGTATGTATTAGAGGGGTCTGAGAGGGGAGCTGTACACTGCATAGAATGCAAGAGGATAAAAAACCTTCAGCCTTAACAACCACTTTAATGCCTCTAGGAATAGGTGGATTCTTTCTTGGGCAGGTGGGAAGATTCCCCCTATCAAAGCCTGGTTCTAGTCTGCACTGGGGCTGAGCACCTCTAGTATATAGGAGGAGCACAGAAATATGTGTTTGTGTGTGGGGAGAGCCATGTCTAATTTGCAATGAAGGCAAAGCTTTTCCTTTTTTAGATAAAGTGAAAAGCATTAAGACCCCAATGGAGTAAAGAAAGGCAGCTGTTTAGATCAATTTATACCTAGCAGCTGCTGAGATCAGTTTGGAACTAGCAAAGGAAAGGTGCATATGGGCAGGACAGTAGACTGAAAAATACCAACATTTCCCAGCACATGGCCATAAAGAATTTTATTCTTTTGTGTTCAGCTGATTGAAATAAAAACTGATTCCTCCATCCACGCAAGCAAGGTGGAGGGGGGAATCCTCCCTGCTGTGTTATTGTATTCTGATAGTGGGGACTCTGACAGCTTCAACCCCTACCCCAAATTAAAAGACTAACTGCATTTTTATACAAACTGCGCTTATCATTAGGGTTGCAGTGCAATTTCAGGTGCCGTTCAATGCGAATTGTATTTCATGTATTTTCAATGCAGCGCTGTCTTATGATATGTGATCAAACATCCTCAAAACATAACATATGTGACAAAACTTACACCAAAATAATAAATTCCATCAATAAAATATTCACTTAAATAACTTAAATATGTATAATGTCCTTTAAAAACAAATGTCATTAGTCAGTCAGTAAGTGTTATGTAATCCTCCTCTGTAGTCTGTGTGGCTCAAAGAATCAGTGCTGATATATAATTGTGCCAAAGATGTTATTCATATCGTAATTAATTCATGCAAATTGATCGATTAATAAGCAATCCATATATTTAACTTGTGATTGTTCCCCCAACTGTAGTGCTCTTCCCTTCACTAACAAGTATTTGTACCTTCACCTCCAGTATTTGACCCAAATGAATGTTAGATCAAATAATGCATTTCCCTTTAAACCCGATAGGTGTTCAGATGTTTCTCCAGATCCAATTATCTCAACAATTCAATCCATCTCCATCCTCCTTCATAATTAAATAAAGATTGAGTATCAGATAAAATGTTTTCCAACAGTATTTAAAAAAAAGTAAATTGCAAAAAACTCACATTTCAAAGTGCATATCTGATGTACTGCAGACAAATAGCCTTTCCAGACACTGACAAAATGGCAGATCGCAAACTTCCTGTCATGTGGCTTGACATCATCAGCAACTACAATCCGCATTGTAGTGTATGAGATAAGAAATCGCACCCGAACTGGACTGAAATTGTACAGGACTCTTTTTCACATCCTGCAGCAAACATGCTGTAAAAACTCACTACTTGAAACGCACATGAGAACTGATGCAAGACTGAAACTGATGTCTATGCAAATGAAATTTGTGCGTTTTCCCATCAGTCTTCATGCATGTATGGTGTGAACGAGCTCTAAAAAACCGGTCACATGACACTAAAAATATGCATTGATAATTGGTATCGGTGAGTACTTGAAAAAAGTATCATTACTCGTGCTCGGTCTTAAAGAGGAGTTCCGCCTCCCCACGAAAAAATTAAAAGTCAGCATTTCTTCTTCTTATTATATTGCTTAATTCTCTGTGCCCTAAAAAAATGCCATCTGTTCAGCTTTAACTAGGTTTTAGATACTCAGAATAGGTCTGTGTCCTAAAAAATGTATTTCACCACGTTTATATACGATTATAATTTTGAATTTACTGGTGAAAGTGAGTGAATGAATGAATGAATACACTTTGGATAACAAAGATGTGTTCCATCTATAAAGATATAATATGTTTTATTCCCCTAACATAGTAGAATGGAACGCATTCATTTTACTTTGATTTGGCTAATAAAATTGCTTGTAAATTAAAGAGGAGGTCCAACCCCGCCCATGAAAAATTAAAAGTCAACAGCTACAAATACTGTAGCTGTTGACTTTTAATATTAGGACACTTACCTGTCCAGGTTTCCCGCAATGTCGGCACCCCAACCAATTTTCGGATCGGCTCTCAGATGCTGCCATCGCCATTCATGGTAAGGGAAACTGGCAGTGAAGCCTTTTGGCCTTGCAGCCTGTTCCCTACTGCGTATGCGCAAACTGGCCCAGTGGCAAAGGAAGGAGACCCAAACTTCAGAGGGGCTGCACCGTCTTCCGGAAATGGGGAAGGGTATCTGTCAAAAATAGGTATCCGTTATCCCCATCCCCCCTGAAAGGTGCCAAATGTGGCGCCAGAGGGAGGGAGGAAGCAGATAACTGGAGGTTCCACTTTTGGGTGGAACTCGGCTTTAAAAACTGTTATCAGTGCATCCCTACTTATCATTCTGGCCCCCCTAACCTGAAGGACACCAGGCTCCCAAGATGCATATTTATCTCTTTCCTGAGGTCTACTGCAATGTTCACATCCCTCATTGGAGTGAAAACCATGGTAGTCTGTGGGGATCTACAACTTAATCACGGCCATAGAAGATTTTCCACAATGGTAGTAAACACTGTGGGAGGCCTCCACCTCAGGATGGAGGTACGTGTGCCCAAAATGCATATTTATCTCTTTCCTGAGGTCTACTGCAATGTTCACATCCCTCATTGGAGTGAAAACCATGGTAGTCTGTGGGGATCTACTACTCAATCACGGCCATAGAAGATTTTCAACAAGGGTAGTAAACATTGTGGGAGGTCGCCACCTCAGGATGGAAGTAAGTGTGCATCTAGGGAAGTATACAGTTGGGTACTATGGGTAGGAGAAGGGCAAAAAGCTTATGTACACTTTGTTAGGGGAGTTTCAAAGGCATATGCTCTGTTACAAAGGCATATGGGAGTCAACACAGCAAGGCATTTGTACACACGTAGCACTTTAGTCAGCCCATGTGCCTTGTGCGGAGCTGTTATTTTTCAAGGTTGGCATATTCCTAATTAATGCTATAAATAAGCACATTTGGAGCATATTGTCCGCAAAATGATTTTACAGCTAGTACACAGCAATACAAATTACATTACTATTTCAGCAATTTCAGAATTGTTCTCTTTATTTAAATGATGTATTATGCAGTTTCCATAAAGTGTCATTATTTAATCTGTTTTTATCCAGTTCATAGTGTACTGTGCAGTCTTAACATAGATAAAATAAATGTGATAAAATATTTCATGATAAATCACCTTTGGAATGAATTGGGAATATCAATTTCTAAACCATGCTGCACAATGATTATTTTTCTGGGATAACTTATATTATATTTGGACTCAAGGTGGTCTCTTGTAAATGGATGTAAAATACAAATCTGTGTATAGAAAGTTTGAGTTAAGTTGAATCTGGAATCCTGGGCATATCTGTTAACAGAATGATCATTATTTCAATAGAGACCTACCAGCTATGCTGTAAAGGAATGGGGCTCTCAAGTGAATTTTAATGTCACATTTTACATGACTCCTTCTTAAAAGATTCATTTATTAAATCTTACATACCATACATACTATATTGGCTATGCCAAGTAATACAGGCTTTGGTCTCTCTAGCCAGTCTGGACCTAAATGAGCTATGTCTGTATAACTTGGCATTGGCTAGCTTTTATAAATGTACATAAATCCCAATAAATTTCTACATCTTAGCAAAGTAAGCAGAACTGTCACATTTTAATATACTGGTGGGACTCACAATGTTTAATGTGGGAAGCAATATGTCTACCATTATATGTGTATTAGCCTCTGCCGTCTGCCATGTATAAATGTAATACCATTTTAATTAGTGAAATCAGTCCAGCGTATTTCATGCTTTGTTTCCTTTCTTGCTTGATATCGGCATTTTCCCAGGCTAGCTGCAGATTGTGTTAGAATTTAGGTTTCCATGAAATGATAAAGCAAATGTTCTTCAAACACAATACAGAGAAACTATAACAAATCTCTGGAGAAAAATATGCAGCTTTAAAGCTGAAATTACAGTCAAACGGATGTACCGAGTTGACAGGTATAATCTGAAGAGCCTTATGCTGTGTGCGCGTCTGCCCAAGTTTGTTTCAAGGGTGAAGTCATAGAGGTGGCACAGAAGAATATGCAGACACGTGTGTGAACAATAAACATCAAATGCACAAATCTTATCATAAATGCTGGCATCATACTGATCTGAAGCTTCTCCACAATACAGGCTTATTTAAAAATCGGGCAAAGCTTCAGACTGTAAGAAACATACAGTAAATCAAAGCATCCGATCAGATCAAATAAGACATTAAAATCAGCCCATTGATGATCATCTTCTAACACCTTGCAAGAGGTGTCTGATGTGCAAATTAGACATTCACATTGGTAGGATGTAATCATACGTATCAGAATTCATATAGGCATAGGTGGAGAAACGTATAATGATTGCACTGTATTTATATCCTATCCAACACCTACTTGCTGTAGTTCAAATTTAAAGGATCACACCACTGAAAGTGATATTTCAGTTATGGGTGAAAGTTGATGTTCTGAGTTTGCTCCTAGATTCTTAAACACCTTGGTACTCCATTAGTGTGATCATCATTTCTGACTTTATTTCTGTCAGCCTAGGAGTTTTGGGTGCTCCCACAAACTTTTGCACATTCTAGCATCTTCTGTTGCATGCTCCACCATATAAATTAAATTGCAAATTCAACAGATAAAGTGAGACCCCTCATAATGACCACAGCATGTGGGCATACCACAGTGGCGGCTGGTGTTTTTTTTTGGGGGGGATGGCAAACAGTCCACCTGTCGCCACCCCCCACGGTCGGCTGGGTCACGGGGGTCATGGGCGACTCCTGGTCAGTCAGTCAGTCGGGCAGTTGCTTTCTGCATCAGTGTTACAATAGCAAATATTCATCCTCTTCATTCTCTGCTCCCCGATCCCACCCTTTTCTGAAGCCTATTAGAGCCTCTGGTTCTAATCCCATGCTTGAAATCCCCCATTGGGATCCAAGTGTCTGGTTCCCTGCATGTAGATTAGGTGGCCGGACGCATGGATGGGGGGGTGCCCATGCACCCCTAATGGATGGGCCGCCACTGGCATACCACCAAATTCAGTTGTATTTTATATATATATATCAATCACCAAAAGAGTCCCTGAGAGCAGAGACATAACTATTATATATAATTATTGAGAGCACATTTCAAAAATTTTAACAGGGTCCCTGATGATCTGATATTTACAGCCTAAGGAAGCTGCATTAGGCATGCAGAGTTAATTTCAGAGTTGCTGAGCTGTAGCAGTTCTGGTGACAATAAATTTGCACTGCTAAAGCAGCCCACAGTTGATTAGATTTTCATTCCTTCCACCACAAGTGCGAGGAAAGAAAATCACTTGATTTCCCTATTAACACAGTCAGTGTTGATGGGGGAATCCCTCCCGCAGTGTTATAGTGTTCTGCCGGCGGGGACTCAAGGAGTTTTCCTAGCCAGCAGAACACAATCTTTATTTGTTTGGTTATGGCCGCCAGCAGTAATCGCATGCAAAGAATTAACAGGTTGAATGTACCCAAATCGATGGAGTTATTGACTTGGGTACAATCAGCCTCCCCATAGGCGGATCAAATCTTGGCTAAATAAGTGCTTCATACTGCCTAGATAAAGTAAGCTAGTCATTGTCAACTTGTCAAATTTTATTGAATTTAAACTGGTAAAGCACACAAATTGTTTTTGTTATTATGCACAGGGGATGCTCTAAAGCTGTGCCTGGTGTTACAGAACAGTACACTTTTCATGGACAGTCTCACGGAGAGAATACATGGGCGGCACATACTTGGCTATGGAATCTTTTTTTTTTTTTCTTTATGATTAGTTTGGCTTACATACACCAACAGCATGCTAACTGGATTTATTTCAGTTTGAAAAAGAGGCTTTTTACAGGTAGTTTTATTAGCGGCACATCATTTTTCATTCAAACAGTATTAGGCCTGTTTTAAACAGCAAGTTGAAAATGGCTCCCTAAGGCTGTCCTTGTTCTCATTAATGCAAAGGTGTCCTGCCAATGGTCAATTTCTCTTAACATCTCATTAAGAATTGAGAGACAACAGATGACACAGTAGTGTCCTGCCAGCAGCAGGAAATTTTTATAAAGGAGACCTGGCTGAAATGTACTAGAGAAAAAGTATACAAGCAGTTGTTTAACTCTAAGAAATAAGAAACCGCACATGAAACAGGAGTATAAAATTAGCCAGCAGAAGGATCATTGTAAACAGCATGGATAAGCCCAAGTTTACTAAAAACAAAGAGCACATTTTGTGGCTTTACTACAAGAATTCGGATATTGCAGATGATAAAGGAGTGTAACACTGAACAATCGGAGAATTTTAATCAGAAATAATAGGTCTAACTTCTATATACCTTACTTTAAGGCCTCATACACACGGACGTTTTTTGACGCCGGCGTTTTCTGGCGTTTTTTGCAGCTCTCCATGTTAGTCAATGGCCCCATAAAAACGCCAACGTTTTTGAGCTGTAGATGGCGTCGGCGTTAGTGAGCTGAAATTAGAACCCACGGCCAGCGCGTTCTGAGGCTGTAACGTTTTGGCATTTTTTGACGCCGCAAAACGCCAACTAATGCCAACAAACGCCAACTAATATTGTACCGGCGTTAACTGGCGTTTTTTGATGCCGACATTTTTAGGTTGAAAAATAGCAAAGGAATGATTTAAAAAAAAAAACGCCTATTGACGCCGACGCTCACTAACGCTCACTGACGCTGATGCATAACGCCGAAAAGTGCAGATTTTTTTTCCTTGACGTCGGGCCCAACGTTTTGTTTATTTTTTTAGAAACGTCCGTGTGTATGAGGCCTTATACTTTTATTTTATCTATGGGAATACGAGATGTAGTGAATGTAAGTAATATAATGGAAGGTGGTTCTGCACACTGTTCTTGCACTTAGTTTTTTTTTTTTTAAATTATGCAGCGGCATGCCGTCAACAATAGCCACCACCAAGAAAAATGTTCAGTAACAAGTGAAAAATCAAAAATCCCTCAAAAGAAAAAAAAACCCTTGTAAAACAATCCACTCAGTTTAAAATAGAAATGAAAGGCAAGACATTAGGTATATACAGTATCTCACAAAAGTGACTACATCCCTCTCATTTTTGTAAATATTTTATTCTATCTTTTCATGTGACAAGACTGAAGAAATTAAACTTTGCTACAGAGCAGTGAGTGTACAACTTCTATAACAGCCCAAATTTGCTGTCCCCTCAAAATAACTCAACACACAGCCATTAACGTCTAAACCACTGACAACAAAAGTGAGTACACCCCTAAGTGAAAATGTCCATATTTGGCCAAAGTATCAATATTTTGTGTGGCCACCATTATTTTCCAGCACTGCCTTAACCCTCTCTGGGCATGGAGTTCAAAGGAGATTCACAGGTTGCCACTGTAGTCCTCTTCCACTCCTCCATGACAACATCACAGAGCTGGTGGATGTTAGCGACCTTGCGCTACTCCACCTTCCGTTTGAGAATGCCCCACAGATACTCAATAGGATTTAGTTCTGGAGACATGCTTGGTCAATCCTCAGCTTCTTTAGCAAGGCAGTGGTCATCTTGGAGATGTGTTTGTTGTCACTATCATGATGGAATACTGCCCTGCGGCCCTGTCTCTGAAGGAAGGGGATCATTTTCTGCTTCAGTATGTCACAGTACATGTTGGCATTCATGGTTCCCTCAATGAACTGTAGCTCCCTAGTGCCGGCAGCACTCATGCTACCCCAGACCATGACACTCCCACCACCATGCTTGACTGTAGGCAAGACACACTTGTCTTTGTACTCCTCCCCTGGTTGCCGCCACACACGGTCGACACCATCTGAACCAAATAAGTTTATCTTGCTTTCATCAGACCACAGGACATGGTTCCAGCAATCCATGTCCTTAGTCTGCTTGCCTTCAGCAAACTGTTTGCAGGCTTTCTTGTGCAGCATCTTTAGAAGAGGCTTCCTTCTGGAACGACAGCCATGCAGACCAATTTGATGCAGTGTGCGGCGTATGGTCTGAGCACTGACAGGCTGACCCCCCGCCCCATCAACCTCTGCAGCAATGCTGGCAGTACTCATACATCTATTTCCCAAAGACAACCTCTGGATATGACGCTGAGCATGTGAACTCAACCAATTTGGTTGACCATGGCGAGGCCTGTTCTGAGTTTAACCTGTTCTGCTAAACCACTGTATGGTCTTCTCCACCATGCTGCAGCTCATTTTCAAGGTCTTGTCAATCTTCTTATAGCCTAGGCCATCTTTATGTAGAGCAACAATTATTTTTTTCAGATCCTCAGAGAGTTCTTTGCCATGAGGTGCCATGTTGACCTTTCAGTGACCAGTAAGAGAGAGTGAGAGCGATAACACCAAATTTAACACAGCTGCTCCCCATTCACACCTTGTAACACTAACAAGTCACATGGCAGGGAAAATAGCTATTTGGGCCCAATTTGAACATTTTCACTTATGGGTGTACTCACTTTTGTTGCTAGTGGTTTAGACATTAATGGCTGTGTGTTGAGTTATTTTAAGGGGACAGCAAATTTACACTGTTATACAAACTGTACACTTACTACTTTACATTGTAGCAAAGTATAATTTCTTCAGTGTTGTCACATAAAAAGGTATGATAAAATATTTACAAAAATTTGAGGGGTGTTCTCACTTTTGTGAGATACTGTAGATACAACATTTTATACAATATAAAAAAAACATTAAAAATAAATTTTTTTCTCTTTTTTTATAAGTGATCTCATTGCCTGTGTTCTCATCTGCATAAGAGCTGGGGGAGGAGAAGCAACAGCACACTGAGATTCCCAGTTAATGGCTATGTGGGGGGGGGGGGCATGTCAGGACAAGTCTGATCATTGGAAGAGAACAGGCTGAGTTCCTAGCATGGCTAGAAAACCGACTAAGGTGTGCTCTCCTGTTTGGTCAGTTTTTAATAGGAAAGCAAGGGGACTAGCATTAACACCAGGGATTTCACACAAAGGAAGTGTTGGGGTAACAAATGCTTTAAGCCTTGCTGCAGAAAAGTAGTTCACCCTTTCATAAAAGCCCTATAAATGTAGAGTTATAAACAATATACAGTACCAACAAAATAAATAAAAACTTCTAAATACCACCCCGTGAAACAAATGTCAATTTTTTTAAGGTGAAAGTTGCAGGAGAAATAAAAATATATTTAATGTAGATGGGATAGCAACTTAAAGTAATCACCCGACCTAAATCAACCACAAAATACAATTAAAGACAAAAAAGTTCCCAATAATTAGTAAAAAAAAAACAGTAAAGCAGTTGATTGCCAATAGAACTAACAATCAGAATTAAAGTACAGTTCTCTTATTGACCCTAATCTCTCCCTATGCACCTTTCCCTACACCAACTTCCAATACACTGACAATATGGCTGCCTTGTGCCTCTCCTATTTTATAGTAAGTAAAAAACACAGATCAGGTTTTTGACAAGGGAGGAGTAAACCTCTGAAATGTGTTATCGCCCCCAGCGCCGCCTACCATTTCTCACAGACATGAGGGATAATAAGGGGTTGTCATGCGATAGACTGCTCTTGTGCAGAGCACGGCAATTGGTGGGCTTTCTGACAGCTGTCATGATCCGATCTCACTGATGCTGGCTGGAGGGGTAGGACAGCTCATGTACTGACAGCCTTGGGGTTTCTTCATCCATTACATTGCAGACAATCCTGTGGTGTTTTCATCTTCCATCCATGCTGATCACCAAGATTTTAACATGTAAGTGTACTATTTGTTTTTATGGAATAAATGACTTTATCATTCTAATGAGCATCTTGCGTTGCCATTTCTTTGTTATGTTTTATAGTGGGGGGGCTAGCTTGTCCAAAAGTCGCCTATTGGCACTTTTAAGCATGTAGGCCAGGCATATGCAATTAGCGGACCTCTAGATGTTGCATAACTACAAATCCCATGAGGCATAGCAAGACTCTGATAGCCACAAGCATGAAACCCAGAGGCAGAGGCATGATGGGACTTGTAGTTTTTCAACAGCTGGAAGTCCGCTAATTGCATATCCCTGATGTAGGCCATAGCTCAAAAGCCATGCAGGGAATTAGGCTCGGTTCACACTGCCACGACTTTGGATCCGACTTGTGAAACCCCAAGTTACGTGACATGTGAAATAACATTTTAATCAATGAGAGCTGTCTTAATTAGCACTACTGAAGCCGCTCCAACTTTGGAAAAGGTTCCTGTATTACTTCAAGGTGACATCTAACAAACTTGTGCCCAAAGACTTTAATGGAAGTCACCTTCAAGTCAGATCCTCATCTTAAAGGATGTGATTTGGATCCCACATTACAGTAAGATTACACAGGCATTCCCTGAAGTTGTTTCAAAGTCGTACCGAAGTTGCCTGGCAAAGTCGCACTGTAAGTTGCGGGACTTTCGGGTCTTGGCAGTGTGAATTGAGCCTTATGGTTTAAGAAAAATTCTCCCAGATGAATCTGCACATAAATTAATTGGGACTGCAAACCTCTAACCTGCAAGGTTCACCTCAAACCCATGGTGGTAGCAAACCTGAAGCTCATCCTATTCAATGTTAACCTCGCTGAATTCTTAATTATACAGTATTAAATTTATGTTTTAATCACATGTGCACAGATTTTTTTATGATTATTTTCCTTTACAGCCTCCATAATGCTGCCCACCTCCCACCCCAAGGTCCTGTAGCAGCTGTGTGGACTGCTATGTCTATAGCCATGCCACTGTCTGAGAGATCTAAGAAATTGACAGAAATTGCCAGCAACTATCAGAAACTGAAATAGCAATTTTGAGAGGACCAGCTTTGTAAAGGCTATTTTTTCTATGGCCTCTAGATAAAATATTTGTAAAAGCAATCTGTACTTCTTTGTCAAGGATCACACCTTTATGAATTCTTCATCTGACTGAAAGTTTCATTTTAGATCTGACAGAACAATCTGTTAGTCTTGTGGGCTCCAGGGAGATTTAAAGCAGGCCTTAACAAATCTCTGCAAAGGCATGCTGCTAATTCATTAGTCTCATGCAAACTATGGGGTTGATTTACTTAAAGAGACTCTACCACTTTGCTTTGTGATAAAGTTTCTTGAAAGCTCCCCCTGATCTGCTTATACTCATACCATATTTATGGTGTAACATGCTACTAAATCACCTGTTACCGCACGACCTGATCCCCCATTGTGACAGCAGATCTTCTCCTGGCACACACTGTCAGAATTCAAAAACAGCACGGCTGTGCGTGGATCTGCGGGGTTCTGTGAATGAATGAACTATACCTTCCGCCAGTCATTCTGGCTGACAGCTTGTAGTTTTTGGTGAACTATGGGAGTGCCAGTGAGCGCTCTGATATTAACTGCCTACCCATATCGGAGGTACAGGCAGACAGCTCTGCTAAAATTTTGTTAAAGCCTGGCATTGCACCTGTACAAGTACAAGGCTTTACAGGCTTCTAAGGGAAAAAAATTACCTGCAAAAAATCTGCATTAATTATTTTTTTTAGAGGTGAACTTAGCCTTTAAGTTTGGGCTGAACTTACATTTCCGGAAGCCTATAGACACAGAAAATCTGGTGCCCAAAGTCCCACCCATAAAATGGCCTCCCACCCAGATTATGTCCCCAGTGTGCTGCTTAAAACAGCTTTTCCTCAATCACTCTTATGCATGCAGAAAGAAAACTGAAAATTGAACATTATAATGTAGCAATTGGTAATGGGCCTGGAACAGCACGTAGATTTAACCCCTTCAGCTGCTGCACCTGTATAACCCTTCAGGACCAGAACAAATGTTACATTTTAGCTATGACTACTAATTTGGTCTTAACCTTAGAAACTTTAAATCCATGATCCAAATAGCACATGCTCTTTCCTAATTTTCTCTATAAGTCTTTAAATAAAACTGTCCTAGTAACATTTAAATATAACAAGTATGGCTATAAGGAAAAAAGAATGTTATGGTACTTTGTGGCTGTTTTTAATTGCAAAGGGACATTTTCAGACTTAATTATTCAAGGTTGGGACTATCTAATGAGATCAAATACATCTTTACCACTTTTACATCTGACGTAAACTAATACAGTGTGGTCACAGATTACAGTGTTCTGGCATTACTTCCCTACTACTTATGTGCCCCACACAGAGATCCATCTACCGAGTGAAAGCACTGTACAGAGCGCCTGCTGAGACTGCCTGCCATAACTCAGCCCCAGCCGCAGACAGCTTCTCCACTTATTCCAGCCACTTGGACTGGCATAGAAGCCCTTGCCCTTTTGCTTATCTCAGTCTTCTTCATTGTTAGAAGCACAGGACTTGGGAGCTCTATAATTGAACACTAGCATGAATAAGGAAGGGTGGGAAATACTACTAAGCCTACTCACTGAGTGCTGCATTAGTTTTACTAGAACAGCTACTTACTAACATCAAAGAATCTTATAAGATCAGTATATAGTGCCCCAGTGTAAGAATAAACAAAAGACCTCTGGTCTCAGTTGTAGGAACACTGACAGAGTCTGTTGGTGGTGCCCATCATGCCAAATTACAAATCCATGCTTGCCTTTAGTAAATTCATCCCACTGACTCTTTTAGTCTTTAGTGCTTGCCTTCATTCATTTCCTAAATGTGAAGTTATAGTTCAGCTGCAACAGAACTGACCTATTTGTTCCATGAAAGCTCAAAACTTTTAAAAATGCATTGGTATGAGTTATCCTGATAAAGCAGTTGATATAAGGATCAATTGCTTGTAATTTTTGTGTATTTCACAAGAAAAACATAATAAAAGAACCTAAAGTTGGTGGTACGCAAGTACATTTCTCATAAGATTTAATAACAAATCCATAACATTCAATGTGTGGCTTAGTATGATTGGTCAGCAGTTGAGGTGGATGTTACAAATCCATACAATGCTCTTTCTGGGTAAAGAGTATGTGTGCATAAATGCATAAAACAAAAGAACATTCAGCACTCCAGTACTTGTGCATATCTTCATATTATGGCTGTTTAACCACTTGCCTTCTGGGCCAATACTGATATTTCTCACATACATATAAAAATCTGCTAGAAAATTACTTAGAACCCCAAACAATATATATTTTATGAAAGCAACGACCCTAGAGAATAAAATGATGGTTATTGCAGTTTTTTTATGTCACACGATATAATAAAAATATTTTAATTAATTTAATTAATTAATTAATTTTGGTGAACACAAAACACAACATAATACCCATTTTTTGGTAAAATATAAAATATGTTATTCCAAGTAAATAGATGCCTAACATGTCATGCTTTAAAATTGTGCATGCCTGCTGAATGGCGACAATCTACAATAGATTAAATTATCCATAGGCAACACTTTAACCTCCCTGGCGTTATGATTCTGTCTGGAATTTTGTACCAAAAGCGTTGCAATTGTTTTGTAAGGAAATGTGGTGTTATGTATTATAGGCCTGCAATTCTTAGTAATGTCCGGATGTTATATTTTGCGGTTTAAAAGTACGTTTTATTAACATGGCGAAAACCTTGTTTTAAGGTCTGTCTTAGTATGGCGGTCCCTCCTTTTATAATCAATAATCTAATATTAAGTACTAAAACACAAAGTAGAAAATAATGTAGAGCCTACAGATGATCTCAGAACAAACCAGTCCAAATTCATTCATGAATGATTCTTAACGTCCGGATATTATGTATTGTGGTGTAAAGGAATGTTTTGTTAACGTTGCGAAAACCATGTTTTAAGGTCTGTCTTAGTATTGCGGTCCCTCCAATTTCACAACGGATACCTATTAAA
>BLSH010497386.1:1015818-1053007 GCA_018402905.1 Glandirana rugosa
AGGGACACTTTTTGGTTGCTATGGACATTCTCATGTTTCCAGGCAGAAAGAATGACATTTATTATATAAAAGTGCGTGCAGGGCTCTGGGCAAACCACTAGGGACAAAGGGGATGTGAAATGTTTTCATACAGTAATGTAATCTATAAGATTACAGTGTACTGTATGTACTGTGTGTGTTTAACTTTTTGAAATTCCCGCCCAGTTCCGCACCCGTGCGTCGCTGCGTCGCAGAGAGCGGAACTAGGAACTAGGAAGTGACAGACCCAGCGAGTACAGCGAACATCGCTGCATCGCTGGATCGTGGGAGCAGGTAAGGCACTCGCTGTGCGCTCTGCAGCTCACCCCGTGTCTGACACGGGATCAACGATAGTAGCAGGGAATTTTTACCCCGTGTCAGACACGGGAAAACCGCTAGGAAGGTTAAAAGCCGGGTTACCCATTTGAGTTAAACAGGAGGTGTGGTGCTAGAATGATTTCTCTGACGCTGATGTTCATGGCTATACCTCACATATGTGGTGCGATCACTATTTACATATGCATTTGGGACCTATGCATGCATTCACGTTTGTGCTTGAGCGTCGGGGGATGGGGTTTATATATTGGGCAGCACAGTGGTGTAGTGGGTAGCACTTTCGCCTAGCAGTAAAAGGGTCGCTGGTTCGAATCCTGATCACGACACTACCTGCCTGGAGTTTGCATGTTCTCCCTGTGCCTGCGTGGGTTTCCTCCGGGTACTCCGGTTTCCTCCCACACTCCAAAGACATGCTGTGAGGTTAATTAGATCCTGTCTAAATTGGCCCTAGTATATGTATGAATGTGAGTTAGGGACCTTAGATTGTAAGCTCCTTGAGGGTAGGGACTGATGTGAATGTACAATGTATATGTAAAGCGCTGCGTAAATTGACGGCGCTATATAAGTACCTGAAATAAATAAATATATATATATATATTTTTTTTACACTGTCTTTTTAAATTTGTGAATTGTAATGGCTGGGCAATGACAGGTACTCTTTACTGAGAGATCTGGGGTCTATCAGTGTGATCGGTTTGATCACATGTGCGTGTGGCCAGTAATGGCTTGTAAACAACAAACTGAAAACGTAAGTGACAATGCTTCTAGCTTCATGCATCACAGAGAAAGGGAAGGTACGTACCTTTCCCTCCTCTGTACTCAGCCGGTCTGACAGAGGGCAGTGGTCCCGGCCTGGCTGTTTGCGCTGGCAGACCCTGGAACGATGGCAAGAGGCACCCGGGGGGGCTTCCATACCCCCTAAAAGTGATCAGGCAGCTAGACACACGACCCTTCCACAACACATAAGTACAGCACAAAGTGAAGTTCAATAAAAATAGATGTTACATAGAAAACTATGCAAGGTATTCATAATGCATTTTTCAAACAATTTTCAAAATGACTCTGGCAAACATAGCCATATATTAATAGTTTTTACAATAAAAATGAGATACTTCACTACTCTGGAACGAGCTTAAACAGATCACTTACTGTGTTAATGGAATACATACCATTTTTATTGATTCAGGTGAAGACTGCTTTTTTTTTTGTATGAGCAGTACAAAATTTTAATTAGAATGGCAGTCATTTTGCAAATTTGTTGAATCAATTCCAGCATGAAATAATCGCTGAAATGTACCTTTTTGGTTTCTTTTAACTCCAAAAGACATTTAGATTTACCATTGAATGTGCACCATTTCATTAATAGGTGCTGTGGGAGAAAATAATGCAGACTGTCTGCTTGTCATTCATTCTTTTAGCAAGACACCCACTTCTAGTTTCTTTTTTCAAAAGAGAGGTCACGTTATAATTTTGTTAGGATGAATGCAGTATTTAATATATTGTGAAAAGATGTTCATGTTGAGTTTTAAACCTGTAGATTTTCAAAAACTAAGATGTTTTGCTCTGTGGTATGTTAGGATATGCAGGCATTGAATCAAAATACAGTAAGGCTGGGTTCACACTATTGCGAATTGGATGCAGGTTTCCCTGCATCCAAATTGCACAACGGGAGACTGTGACCGGCTCTCAATGGAACTGCAATTGCACAGGAGTCCTGTGTGTCTTCTAGGTCATTTCAGGTCTCAATTCTGTTAAAAATTCGGACTGAAATTGGACCTGAAACGGTGAACACAACGCACCGGACCCCTGCTGTTAGCCACTCTGTGCTGCAGTGTGATTCCAGCCTAAAACATTCGATTGCGAGCATAATCAAAGCGAATTTCCCCATAAGAATCATTGAAAACTCAGATGATCTGTTCCACAAACATTTATTCATAAGTCCTTCAGTTTATAGTCCATATAAAAAGATTATAGCAATGTGATAGGTTGTGTAACCATAAAATGTCCATCCACAAATGGCAGCCTCCACAAAGGGAGAAGGAGAAGCAAAATCCAGCAGGAGCTGCTGAGTATAAAAGAGAAGAGAGGTACCTCTAAGTGTAGCAATATGGTTACATTTAACCACTTCAGTCCTAGAAGGATTTACCCACTTCCTGACTGGAGCATTTTTTGCAATACAGCACTGTGCCGCTTTAACTGACAATTCCATGGTCGTGTGACGTTATACCAAACAGAGTTGTTGTCCTTTTTTCCCACAAATAGACCTTTCTTTTGGTGGTATTTGATCACCTCTGCGGTTTTTATTTTTTGTGGTATAAACAAACAAAGAACGACGATTTTGAAAAAAATAACTTTTTTTTTTTTACTTTTTGCTATAATATATATATATATATATCCAAAAAAAAATATAAAAAAACTAATGTATTCATCAGTTTAGACCAATATGTATTCTACATATTTTTGGTAAATAAAATCGCAATAGATGTATATTGATTGTGTTGCGCAAAAGTTTCAAGCAATGTGGTTGCAACTCTCTGCACAGTGGAGAAAATCCAAACTCAAAGTGGTAGCCAGGGTGCCTGCGCTGTGATGTGTTCCCACACACCATACGAAATAGTATTCAAAGATAAGGAAAAACAGCCGGCAACTCCGTAATCCTCTGATGATTTATTTATTCATATAGACCACACCGGTGAGTACAGAAATAGACATGGCAGACTAGTTTCGGCAAACAAGCCTTGATCACTTATATGAAGAAATAAATCATCAGAGGATTACGGAGTTGCCGGCTGTTTTTCCTTACCTTTGAATACAGTTGCGCAAAAGTTATCGCATCTACAAAATAGGGGATATATTTATGGCATTTACATTTTTTATTTTTTTTACTAGTAATGGCGGCGATCTGCGATTTTTATTGGTACTGGTATTGGTACAGATCAGACTTTTGACATTTTTTGGTACCAATGACATTTATACAGCGATCAGAGCTAAAAATAGCCACTGATTACTGTATAAATGTCATCGGCAGGAAAGGGGTTAAACTCTAAGGGGCGATCAAGGGGTTAGCTGTGTGCCCTATGTGTGCCCTATGCATGTTCTAACTGTATGGGGCTGGCTGGGACATGACAGATCTCATTGTTCCCGATTACTGGGAACAGTAGATCACTGTCATGTCCCCTGACAGAACGGGGATCTGCCTTGTTTACATTGGCAGATCCCTGTTCTGCCACTGTAGAAGGTGATTGTGGGTCCCTGGCAGACATTGAGTCCGCCCAACCCACGGGCACGCTCATGCAGCATGCATTGGTCACGAGAGCACGCTGCCGGCGGCGTGCTCCCGCCCATAATTGCGTCTGTGCTATTGTGCTATGGTGATTTGCGTAAGAGAGCCAACCTGCCACCTTATAATGATGGCGGCTGGTCGGCAAGCAGTTAATGATGGTACAACCTTTAGTAATTCATATGGTCGATTATTAAAAGAGGCACATCTGAGTATGTAGGCATCCGGGTAAAGCTGTGCACATGAACCATCCTCCACACCGCCGCCTCCCACTGCTGTCAGTCTCCAATTGTGACCGGGAAGACTTCCCTGCAGTAGAGCGATCTGAAAGCGAGGCTTGAAGCGCTGGTTGAGTGCAACATGAAAGGGATGACATTGATGGCGGCAAGGAGGACTGTCTATGTGGACAGCTTTACCCCGGATGCCTGCATACTTATGTGCCTGTTTTAATCATCAACCATGTGAGTTGCTAAATGTTGTTGCTTCATTAAATGTAACCATATTGCTACACTTAGAGGCGGCTCTCTTCTCTTTTATACTCAGTTGTAACATGGGGCTACTTGTATATCAAGACATCGCTCGTTTATCCACTTGCTTACTGGGAACTTAAAATCCCCTCCTGCCCGGACCAATTTCAGTTTTCAGCGCTGTCGCTATTTGAATGACAATTGCGCGGTCGTGCGACATTGTACCCAAACAAAATTGACGTCCTTTTTTACCCACAAATAAAGCTTTCTTTTGGTGGTATTTGTTCACCTCTGTGGTTTTTATTTTTTGCGCTATAAACAAAGAGCGACGGTTTTGAAAAAAGACCAATATTTTTTACTTTTTGCTATAATAAATATCCAAAAATAAAAAATAAAAAAAACAAATTTATTCATCAGTTTAGACCGATATATATTCTTCTACATATCTTTGGTAAAAAAAATGCAATCGTTATAGTGCCTACAAACTATGGACATTGGTTTATGGCGTTTTTATTATTATTTTTTTTATTGGTAATAGCGGCGATCTGCGATTTTTATTGGGACTGCGATATTGCGGCAGACATGTCTGACATTTTTGGCACTTTTTTGAGACCAATGACATTTATACAGCGATCAGATCTAAAAATAGACACTGATTACTGTAT
This sequence comes from Glandirana rugosa, assembly GCA_018402905.1. Taxonomy (NCBI): domain Eukaryota; kingdom Metazoa; phylum Chordata; class Amphibia; order Anura; family Ranidae; genus Glandirana; species Glandirana rugosa. Next base: position 1,020,585 of record BLSH010497386.1, read on the forward strand.
AAATGTCATTGCCATGGAAGGGGTTAACACTAAGGGGGGCAGTGAAGGGGTTAAATGTGTTCCCTGTATGTGTTCTAACTGTGGGGGGGGCGGGGCTAACAGGGACATAACAGATCTAACTGATCCCGGTCACAGGGATCAGTAGATCTGTCATGCCCCCCCCCTCACAGAGCGGGGAACTGCTGTGTTTACATCGGCGGTAACCCATTCTGGCTCTCTGTGCAGGGATCGCGGGTCTCCGGCGGACATCGAGTCCGCCCGACCCGTGGGCACGCTCACGAAGCATGTGCGCAGCAGCGAGAGCACACCCAGCATGAGCAAAAGGGGAGGACGTCTATTGACGGTCTCCTGACAAAGCACATCCGCGCTGTAGCCGTCAATCGGCTATAGCGCGGATCTGAAGTGGTATTCAAGTCAAAATTTATAAAAAACTTTTGCTTGTCTTGGAAAACAATTTCAGACCAAGTTACTCTCAATCCAAGGTTTTACTGTACAAAGCCTAGCAGTTACTAGGAATTTGCTACACTGGTGATGTCTTGGCCATCTATAATCATAACCTAAAATTTCCTTTTTGTCATTATTACAAAATGACAGTAGAGATACTTTGCTAAATGGTCACATGACTGCCATGGGATGCTGCAGTTACTTGCAACTGTCGCATATTATTTTGACTCAAAGAGCAAAGGACATTCACAATCATTTTCTAAAATGGTCATGATTAGTCCCAGCACACTAGTAGTAATTCTTGGCCCCAGTAATGCAAGACTAAGAAATTACATGTATAGTGAGCCATTATAGTACTTATTGTACATATACATAATACAATTTGAAATGGAACTACTGTGTATGTAATCCATCCACAGCATTTTAATAGAGGTGGAATGACTGCCATTATATTGGCATGGAAGAATCTCAATTACATATGATATGCAGTCCTGCATTACAGAGAGAGGAAGAGACAAGGAAATAAGAAAACTTCTGTGTTGCTATTTGAAATAGTTGGTAGAAGGGTTTACTGTGTATTTAAATGACAGCCACTTAAAAAGAACGACAAATACATAAATAAAATCTATGTAAGAGATGCTCAGAGAAACTGGAAATGCTCAATTTGTTTCTGAGCTCACACATAGGGCTCCTGAAATTGTTACCTGGGGGTAAAATCTGGTATTATCAACTTGAAATACAGCTTTCTTCTTAAAAATCATTGTATTAGAATGATAGGACTTCTGAAAAACAGCGGTATAAGGGTACACCTGCATGGGTGCCGAGAAAGGCGTGGCATCCCTCATTTGACTATATGGAAGGGTCCCAATGAAATAGGGATCTCCCATTTTTCTTGCAAATCCTCTTTAACAATAGAAGCCTGGTGTTGTAAACGTGTCCTTCATCATATAAATAGTTGTAAAAAGTATACATGCACTTGCTAGATTTTTTGCAATGCATACAACATTTACAAAATACCTAACAAAGACAAATAGCATCGTTTAACAAAGTGATGACAGCATTTACATCTGCAAACACTTTACATGACTGTCAGTTTATGAAATAGAGCGGACACAGGTTAACAGATCCACCTAATTGTATTTGCTTCTAATTCCTGAATCATGTTTGACTTTAGATGTTGGTTCTTTAGACTAGATGAAAATCCAGGGCTGTCTAGAATGTTTCTAATCTCTAGGATTTGACACTGAATAGGACTATCCCAAGGCTGCTCTGAGCCTTATAGCATGGGAAGATGAGCTAAATTCTCACTTCCTTTGTCAAAATACCACAGCTTAAAGGATATTTCCATTAGCTTGAATTTGTGTTGCTGTTAAAAAGATAACCCTGGGGGACTCAAGTAAACCCTTCAGAGCATACTTTCCAGTAATTGTTTGGAGATGAATTGTGGAAAAATTACCACACCAAGGTAAACACACCTTGTAGAAGTGAATTGTTGACATGTGTGTAAATCAAATCTGGCTAAGTTTGAATATATGCGATATAAGTTCCATTTGTACTTTGGGAATATGTGTTGCGTATTGTCATACTCCGGGGGCCATTCATTCTTATAACCCCCAATGCACTTTGCCAACACACATACATTTTTGCACAATATTACTCAGAGTCATGCATTACTGTGCTTGTGGTGTGCTGCCTTTATAGGATAGGAACAAGACAGAAAGGTAACAGTAGAAGAAATAGGGGTAGGATGATGGTATGGGATAGGAGGGGAAAAGGCCAGAGGATAGCACTTTTCACTGGCTCCATACAACTGGGATCACTGAGACCCATCAACGCTTGGATAAAAGATTACAAAGACTTTGGCATTCTCTGTACGCTTTCCAAGAGAGCCATGTTTGGTTGCATTGTTCATAGTGTAATTCTTTTTCCAGAAGGGACTCTTGTGTTTAATATGGTCTGTCTCTGTGAACCATTCAAGGGTGAGAAGGAGCATGTGTCGACCATCAGTGGTGTGGAATAACTAATCTAGTAGCTGTCAAACAGTGTCGCAGAAGACCTTTCTTGATATGTTTAATTGACCCTGGCAATATAGATAATAAGACTACCCGAGGCTAGTTTGGAATGATCACATCCATGACATTAGCATATACTGTAATGATTGAGCATGCCCCTTTTTAGTGTATTTTACTGCACTAGGCAACCCATTCAAATGAATGGGCTGCCCTAACATACCACACAATTGTTGACATGTACTGTATAAAGCAAATCAAACTAAGTTTTAATATATTGTGTGTTCACAATATAACTGTTTATTTGTGCTTTGGGGACATGTGTTGAGTATTGTGGTGCTTATGGCACTCCAATGCACTTTGTCAACACACATGCATTTTAGTACATGAAATGAATGGGCTGCCCTAACACAATGCACCTGATTGTACAAAAGTAATGTTGGTTAGGATGTTTCTTGTGAACACATCACAAAGATATGAACATAGTCTTAGTCTATAGTTCTTAGTTCTGAGATAGATGGTATTTAACCACTACAGATCTGCGCTATAGCCGAAAGACAGCTACAGTGCGGATCTAAATTGCTGGGCGGACGTTCATGCCTGCCCGTTTGCGCGCTCCCCTTGCACACTCACAGCCGGCAGTGGTGCGCTCTCGCGGCCGCTGCCCACTGTGTGGGCGTGACCGCGGGCAGACTTGATGTCCTCCGGAGACCCGCGATTGTCTAATAGAGCGGCAGAATGGGGTACCGCCAATGTAAACACGGAGGTTCTCCATTCTGTGAGGGGGTACATAGCAGATCTACTGATCCATGTGATCGGGAACAGTGAGATCTGTTATGTCCCTGTCAGCCCAGTCCCCATACAGTTAGAACACATACAGGGAACACAGTTAACCCCTTGATTGCCCCCTTGGTGTTAACCCCTTCCCTGCCAATGACATTTATACAGTAATCAGTGGCTATTTAAATTTCTGATAGTTGTATAAATGTCAGTGGTCCCAAAAAAGTGTAAAAAATGTCCGACATGTCCGATGCAATGTCGCAGTCCCAATAAAAATCGCAGATCGCCGCCATTACTAGTAAAAAAACAAATAAATAATAAAAACGCCATAAATTAATTCTCATGGTTTGTAGACGCAATAACTTTTGCGTAAACCAATCAATATACACTGATTGCATTTTTTTACCAAAAATATGTAAAAGAATATATATCAGCCAAACTGATGAATCATTTTTTTCTTTTTTTTTGGGATATTTATTATAGCAAAAAGTAAAAAAATATTGTTATTTTTTCAAAATCGTCGCTCTTTGTTTGTTTATAGCACAAAAACCGACCGCACAATTGTTATTCAAAATGCGGCAGCACTGAAAACTGGTCTGGGCAGGAGTAAGCAAGTGGTTAAGGAAACTTTGGGATTTGCATGGTCAGGAATAACAGCAAAATCTATTTTCCTTCCTGCAAAAAAAAATCGAATGCTTTTTATCAGCTGTCTGTAATGTAAATAGGCTCAAAATAGATGACCAATGTTGGTCCGAGCATGTAATCCATGCAGCCAAAGCCAATCGGGATGGGGACATAGTTATATGGATGGGGGGATGTAATTGTATTAGTGTGATTTTGTCATAATGAATGAGCATGGTAAAATAGAGCTTAGTTGCCATTAACATTATCATAACCAGAATGTGTCCTTCTATCTGGGATTTAAAGTACAACAGTACAAATTTTATTCTGCATTTTGCCACTTCTATAAAGGCATTAGGATTATGCTTCTGGTACAAAACATTTTTTAAATGAGGCATTACAAAATGAACAAGCACAGTTTATAAAAGTTTAGATGCCGATGGTGGAAAAAATAAAAAGCTTGGGTGGCCAAATGTTGTTTAAAAAAACTCCTGCAGGGGAGTTCTGATATCACTTTGGCCATATTCCTATACTATGTTTAGTTGATGGAGAGGTGAGTCCCAATAGCATCCACACCCAGCACAGCACCCAGTGAAGGTGCCTATTTTACCTCTACCTTGTCCTGACACTGCCCACATCTCATACCTATAATTTGCCCCATTATAAAGCCCTCAGATGTGGACACACCTGCACCAATCTAGTCCTGCATTTTTTTAAGTTGGTTGTACATTGGTACCCTCGCACTCGACATGCTTTAATCCGAAAACTGAAGGCAGATAATCCTTGGCCAAACATTGATTGCAGACAATTAATTGCAGCCCTTGTTTGGTAGCACCCTCTGTGTTCTAAAATCTGCCAGAGCTGTATAGCATGGATTGGGGGAATCTATTAATTATTTTTAATTTTCTTGATTGGGTATTCTTTCCAAAGTAAAGTTTCATTCTTTCACTAAACTCTGGGGAAACGTCTCTTGTAGAGTGAACAGTGCATTTGCCTTTAGTAAAGAATAATATGTAGAAGCATTCTCCTGATATTGGGGGTCATTGTGGTTTGGGATCTTTTATGAGCATTGTTATGCCCTGGTATTTTACATTTTGGACAATAAACATGGGGACATGGCTATTGTAGTGCTTATGTTTTGGGATTTTGATTACTTCTTTGGTATACATTTTGATACTTATTGTCTCTTGATGTCTAGTAATGGTGTTTTTGAATTTTGTTCTTTAGAAATAAACCAAAGTAACCTTAGATTCTGGAGTAGTATGGGTTTGTAGGCATGCTGTTTGAGTTAAATTGTAACAGACAGAGTAACAGGTTTACTCATTAACCCTCCATGCTGTTGTTGGGCATTTCTTATACCTTGTAAGAAGTGAGTGGGTGAGCCTGTGTGGGGGCCATGCTCTAGGCTGGAGCCGCTTTTTTGTTTTGACTTTGTGCTGTGGAGTGACATTTTTGTTTTTTTGTCCAAGCTCTGCTTGGGCTTTAACCATCTACTAAATGGCAAATAATTGTAGGCAAAACAGACATCTATGTAAGACAAAAAAATGATTAGAAATAGAAACCATCACAACTCTGTGCACGTGCCATGTTCAGACACAAACTAGATACAATCCATAGTATGCAACAGAATACAGGGGCATCTGGGAAGCCCCCTTAATGAAGTTGAATAATTAGTGTGAACCAGCTCAATCCAGGTTAGGATTCACTCCACACAATTAAGTTGGCTGTGATTTATCTTTGTGTTGCACTGATTAAGGGTGATCAGTAGAGCTCAAAGAGGAAAACACAAACAGACAAATCAGTCCTTCTGGCATCCATACAGACATACCAATCCTTCTGGCAAAAGACATCCTCTCCACTGCCAGCCATAGCTAGTAGATAATATGCAGACAGTTTATGTAGTATAAAATATTTTTTCAATGACCTCAGAACTTCAAAACTAAGATCACTTGGGCTGGAAATGTTTGGTCAATCAAGCCCTTATCTGTAGAGTATATAAAAAATAAAAGATGAGCACCACACTTACCAGCACATTGTGCTCTCAGGATACATGTTTTTCTCAGATCATGAGATGATTTTCATGCAGCTAATAATATCCAGATTTATAATTACTAAAGGCTAAGAGAGCAATATTGTGACCAGGGGATTGATCTGAATGCCGTTGTGGGGGAAGGAAAGAATCATTTTCCTTGTGTGCTGCAAAATTGATAAAACTTGCCTAGGGGAAGGCATTATGAACACCTGCATTTTTTTCAACTTTATTACAACAATAACTAACAAAAGCAAACAATTAATATTCTGAAGCTTTTCAGTCTGCAAAGCGGAGTTCCAGCTGAAATATGACTTTTAAGATAAAAGTACCCCTAGAATACTCATGCACGGCCATCTCCAGTGTGGGCATCTGAAGCCACAGTGTTCTTTTTCCTGGATTCCGTGCACGCACCTGCCTATCTCGCGCATGTGCAGTGGGGTGCAAGATTTTCCATAGATGCCAAAGTTAACCACTTACCCACTGGGCACTTAAGCCCCCTTCCTGATCAGACCAATTTTGAACTTTCAGCATTCTCACAGTTTGAATGACAATTACTCATGCAACACTGCACCCATATGAAAAGGTTGTCCTTTTTTTCGTACACATAGAGCTTTCTTTTGGTGGTATTCAATCACTGCTGGGTTTTTTATTTTTTGTGCTATAAATGAAAAATGACTGAAAATTCTGTAAAAAAAAATGCATTTTCTTTGTTTCTGTTATAAAATTTTGCAAATTAGTGATTTTTTTTTGGCATACATTTTGGCCAAAATTTATACTGCTACATATCTTTGGTAAAAATAACCCAAATTCGTTTATATTATTTGGCCTTTGTGAAAGTTATAGAGTCTACAAGCTATAGTGTCAGTCAGTGAAAATTGATCACACCTGATGTATTAACAGCCAATCTAATTTCTTGAGACCCTAACAAGCCAGTAAAGTGCAAAAAACCCCAAATGACCCCTTTTTGGAAAGTAGATATTCCAGAGTATTTAGTAAGAGGCATGGTGAGTTTTTGAAGTTGTAATTTTTTCCCACAATTCTTTCCAAAATGAAGATTTTTTTTTCTTTTTTTTCCTCAAAATTGTCATATTAACAGGTTATTTCTCACACACAGCATATGCATACCACAAATTACAACCCAAAACACATTCTACTACCCATCCTGAGTATGGCGATACCACATGTGTGAGACATTTACACAGCCTGGTCACATACAGAGGCCCAAACTGCAGGGAGCACCGTCAGGTGTTCTAGGGATATAAACTACAGGGTGGGTCATTTATATGCATACACCTTAATAAAATGGGAATGGTTGGTGATATTAACTTCCTGTTTGTGGCACATTAGTATATGTGAGGGGGGAAACGTTTCAAGATGGGTGGTGACCATGGTGTCCATTTTGAAGTCGGCCATTTTGAATCCAACTTTTGTTTTTTCAATAGGAAAAGGGTCATGTGACACATCAAACTTATTGGGAATTTCACAAGAAAAACAATGGTGTGCTTGGTTTTAACGTAACTTTATTCTTTCATGAGTTATTTACAAGTTTCTGACCACTTATAAAATGTGTTCAATGTGCTGCCCATTGTGTTGGATTGTCAATGCAACCCTCTTCTTCCACTCTTCACACACTGATAGCAACACTGCAGGAGAAATGCTAGCACAGGCTTCCAGTATCTGTAGTTTCAGGTGCTGCACATCTCCTATCTTCACAGCATAGACAATTGCCTTCAGATGACCCCAAAGATAAAAGTCTAAGGGGGTCAGATCGGGAGACCTTGGGGGCCATTCAAATGGCTCACGACGACCAATCCACTTTCCAGGAAACTGTTCATCTAGGAATGCTCGGACCTGACACCCATAATGTGGTGGTGCACATCACATTATGTGTGTCAGGTCCGAGCATTCCTAGATGAACAGTTTCCTGGAAAGTGGATTGGTCATCATGGGCCAGTTGAATGGCCCCCAAGGTCTCCCGATCTGACCCCCTTAGACTTTTATCTTTGGGGTCATCTGAAGGCAATTTTCTATGCTGTGAAGATACCCAGCGGACACAGCAGTCACAGATATTCCCAGGGGCACGCGGGAGCGCAATTCTGGGAGGACGTTATGGTACGCCCTCCCAGAATTATCCGACCGCGCTGCAGCCATTTTTCGGCTATGGCCCAGTGGGCAAGTGGTTAAATGTTATAGGAGCAGTGCAATGAAAAGCTGACCAAGATTTTCCATAGACTCCAATGTTAAATGTCACTGCAGCCGTGCCATGCCAATGTGACTAAGATTTTCCATAGATGCCAATGTTAAATGTAACTGGAGCAGTGCCATGCCAAGCTGACCAAGATCTCCCAGGAGCCAATGCAAAACCGGAAATGACGTACGGCGCCGCTGCCCCTAAAGGAGGAAGTTAAATTAGATATAGGCATAAATCAGGTAAGTGAGCAGAAAAAAAATTGCTAATTCATTTTAAGGATGCAGAGGAGAGCTGTATGGTGAGGAGTGAAAAATGTGGGTGGAACTCCGTTTTAAGTCCCAGGTTAACACTGGTGTGATGTGGGAAACAGTCCGATTAAGTGCTGGTTCCCACAGCGCACCTGAATCACACACTGGTTCCCACTGACATCTGCGAATCACTGCAGGTGTCAATGTAAAATTAATGACACCCCCAGATTGGTTCGCAGATCGCAATGTAAATTGTCAAATGATGCATGAATCGGATTGCATAGGTGTGAACACCCAAGAAATCTGATTCCAGTGCAGACCAAAAAAAGGGTCCTGCACCATTTTGGTGCGAATGCGATTGCAGCCATACAGTTTGTATAGCTGAATTCGCATCACACAGGCATCGCATGTGATCTGCACAGCAAAGTGGGGTGGATAACATGCGATGTCTGTGATCGCACAAGCGTGAACCCAGCCTTCCTTTTACACATACGGACCGTTCATTTCATCAGTTCAGTCATGTCAAAATGCAGTATTCATGAGATTTTCATCCATTTTTCATCTATGCTCATCAGTTTTTCATCCATTTTTCATCAGTTTTTCATCAGTTTTTTTAACATTCACTACCATTCATCAGTTTACATCCGTTTTTCGTCCAATCTGTTTTTTTGACGGATGAAAAATAGGGCTTTCATCTGTTCAATAAAACGATGTTGACGGAAGCGGATCAAAACGGATGAAATGATCATCCGTTGTCATCCGTTTTTCCGTAGAGATGCATTGATGTCCGTTTTTCATCCTTCAACGGATGGATAAAAAACGGATAAATGGTCCGTATGTGTGAAAGGGGCCATGTTTTTAGCAAGAACAAAAAATACCTCTTCATCTTGTCAGAAAGGCAATGTCTTTACCACTTCCTGTGCACTAGATTGGAAACAAAAAACAGTGTTATCTTTCTTCCTACCAATCTCCCCATGCCCTATGTGATGAATAAAAGGAGACATATTCATAGTCTAGCCTGGGTGAAAACCATAGCTCCCTCCTCAATGCAGTGGAAGAGTGAGTATATCCACCCAAGGACAGGCACTGTGTTATTTTCAAAATTACCAGGTGAAAATAAAGGAAAAAAGCCTGATAGATAGAGGACTAAGCCTTCAGTTTCAGTTTAATTAAAATCTGTACGATCACTTTAAAGTCATTCTACTTATGGCTCAATTTTCAGTTTGTTAAAATGCTGTTTACATACTTTGTTTCAAAATATGAATGAATAAAGGAAAATCTACCCCAACAATGATTTGGTAGAGTGGCCCTAATGATATGATCCACTAGGCTAATTTTTGTAGCATAAAAAAAAGGTTCCTAGGGCTATTCCATGTCACTTATTTTCGGCAGCATGTACATGTGTACATCGGCCAACCCCCAGAGCAGGAAGCTTGAGCTCCAAGCAAGTGCAAGCTCCACCCCCCTGAGTGGCTCTCTGAAGGTTATGAAGAAAAGGTCTCTTCTCCTAAATATATAATGTGCACAAAAGCTATTATGCATTCTTATAAGGGACTAGCCTGAGAAGAAAGTGCATAGCTTTCTGACACGTCACAGGGAATAAGGGGGGGGGGGATAATGTGCCTCATGTGCTTCCTGTTTGGAGGCGTCCCCTGCCACCCTGCTGTACAGTGTGAACTAAATTGGTCCAAAAGACCACTTTACCTGTTTACGTAAAGCAGTATTAAAGTCTTTTTTTTTTTAATAACAAACATGTTATACTTAACTGCTCTATGCAATGGTTTTGCACAGAGCAGCCTGGATCCTCCTCTTCTTGGGTCCCCCGCTGGTGTTCCTGGCTCCTCCCTCCTGCCAGGTGCGCCCACAGCAAGCAGCTGACCCCCTCCATGTCCTGATTGGCTCCCGCTGCTGCCAAAAGCTCTTGTGAACATCGCTGCATCGAGAGGGGGTCCAGGTAAGTATTAAGAGGAGCTGGGGGCTGCTGTGCATATAAGGTTTTTTATCTTCATGCATAGAATACATGAAGGTAAAAAACCTTGTGCCTTTACAACCAATCTAAGAAACTTGATTTTTTTTTTTAGTTAAATGAACCAGAGTGAATTTTCAGAATTCACTCCAAATTCTAACTTGCTCATCTCTGTTTATAACACACTCTTCTAATGTGAATGTTAATAATGTCTGAAGTTTATTTATTTCTTACATTTCCCTATATAGCGCAGTCACTCTATTGCTTTAGCCTAAAGGGCTGTTTACGCTGTATACCTGCAGGAACATTCTGAAATTATGAATTTATTTTCATATATACAGTATGTATAAACTACATGTGCAGAACCCAATGTCTTTAATTAGGAGTAAGCACTGCATATTAACATTCTGTATAAAAGCGTAGCTTCATGGACCCGTGGATGCCTGAATATTCATATGGAGAATTTCCATTGGGGAAATTGATAGATACTACAGTTAGCTGTTTTTCTTAAGACATTGTACAAATCTTGAATACAGTGTTCCTAAATAAACCTGAAAATGCATTGCCGAAAACAAATATCGGTTGGTAGCAACTAGCAAAACAATTTTTTTTTTTCATTTGATGTTCACCGAGACCAGTGTCTAATATACAGAATTGTCAAGTGACACACACTAAAAGCGTATAACCATGTATTTATAAATATATATATATATATATATATACTGTATATATATATATATATATATATATATATATATATATATATATATATACTTATTGATGTACCAAGCCTTATGACACAGCAACTACAGAATGAGGTTTTACTGTAATTTTATAAATCTGTTTATGCTGCATTGTTTAATATTCTATCTATCTATCTATCTATCTATCTATCTATCTATCTATCTATCTATCTATCTATCTATCTATCATTAAAAACATGCATATGAATAATTTGCAAAATGTGCACTGTAACAAAGCAACAAAGCATAAATCATAAAAATAAAGCAGTTTTTTTTGTTACTCCGCTGATAATAGTTCTGAAATACAGACAGTACCTTTCTTGTGCTGTAGTGGTGGATAGCTGTTCAGTGACATTTTAATACATGTTGTGTTTTTGTTGACCTTGTTGTCCTTTCTCTAATGCCCATAATCAACATCTGTCATAAATACATCATTGCCTAATCTTGTTTCTTCTCCTTTGTAAGAAGGACCTTTTGAAAACAGCTAAGTGCATATGTGAGACCAGCAGGGAGCCTGGTGTTAATGCTCATCACACTTATTACATAACACCTCATGGCTGGAAGTGCCACTGGTGGTCCTTGTGACGGCATATGAAAAATGAGACGCATATGCGATGACATTGGGAATTGAAGACATCCTGTTTGCCTGCTGATAAAAGACATTAGATAGGAGCTGGGGGATCTAGTCTGACTGCCTTTTTCTTCAGCTACCAGGTGTTGTATGCTGTTCATCTTGTAGCTGGCTGCTTTTCTGCAATATGGTCATTCTAAATTTACAATACTTATATTCCTTCCCATGTACTCCATTCTTTTCCTCAATGGATCTATGGAGCACATAAGATAACAGAGCTCGCTATACTCTATTCTAGATGTGATGACAGCCATTTTCATTCATAACATAATGTACAATTCCTGGCCCAGGTTTGTAGGGTCTGTATTTGATGTCTATAGAACTGCAGTACTTTAAGTTACTTGTTTTTACTTTTTTTGCGGTTGGAAAGTAAATACAATGCATAATTTCCCTTGGCGCTGTAAACAACCTCAGTGGCAATGGAAAACTAATGAACATGAATGAACATGCATTCCTTTTAAATAATTATACCTTTATTAACCCTGAATCCAAATGTCCTTTATAAAGATTGTTTTTGAGATAAGGCTAGCTAACATTTTAATCAGAATAGTTAGGCATATTTAGGTATTACAGAGCCATGTATTTACATTTAGAAGTCTGATATGGTAACATCTGCACTACAGTTAAAGCCCAACTTCAGGTGCAAACTTTTTTTTTGTAATTTTGAATAAAGGAGAAGTATTTATAGTAAATTGATTTGAGCATGCGGATTTGCCCTGCATAGGTGTCCAGATTAACTTGCTATAGGGAACAGTATTGTTATAACTTTAGTTAATGACAACTAGCTCTTGGCACCATACTTGGGCACTATTGAACCTCACCACAAGATTTTGTTGTTTTGACACCCAATAAATAAGGTATATTCTTTGGATCCATTTAATATAAAGTTGCTAGAATAAGAGTAAAGAAAGAATTAGGCCTAAGGCTTTGTTGGTCAAATATTAGGATTCGTAATTTGGTTTGGATTAGAATTTAGAGGATATTTTAATGTTAAATTAAATCTTTACTGTTGAACTCAGGTTAAGGGATAATGCTGGACCCCACACAGCATCAACGGCTTGAAAATTATGCACAGCAATTTCCATGCATGTGCAAATTGGACTCTATTCATAGATACATAGGTTATAAGGTAGAATAAAGACACAGGTCCATCCAGTTCAAGCTATGTCTGCGTATATGTGCGTGGTTTTTATTCTCTAACAATTCCCATAGCCCTGTATATTCTGCTTAGATCCTGAGGAAGACATCTAATCATTTTTGAAGTTGTCAACATACTCAGCTAGTACCACTTTCTGCAATGGAAAACTTGCTCAAAGCCTGTCTGGTGATGGTGTGAATGAACTCTGTAGTGTAAAAGGGCTGGCAATACTGTGCTACCTTATAGGTGAGGTGGGAACAGGCTAATAACTATTACCAGAACTGTTGGGGCAGAGAGGGCAGTAGAACATGGGCTTGATTTACCAAAACAGATCTTCACTTCATAAGGAAAAAATCACGTTGCAGGGCATTTTCCCTTGGCGAATGAAGTTCTGCTTAATTCCATCATCCAATCATGTGCAAGTAAAAGTGCATTTATTTTTTTTCTTTGTATGTGACTGGGTATTCTTTGAAAAGTGATTATTTTCTCCCATATTCATTAGGCTAGAAAATTTCCTTGCAAAGTGAACAGCCTATATGCCTTTACCCACATCTGTGCATTCCTGTGGCCCGCATTTGCATGGGCACAGCCATTGAAATGAATGGGCTGCTGTACTTGTGTTTCCCACAACAAAAGGTGCATGCACTTTTTTCAAAATGCATTATCATTTTGACCATGCAATGTCCCTGCGGTTTCTGTACCCGCACTGTGATTTTACATTAGTGGGGGTGCCATTCAGAATGCATTTTCTCAGAGCAGTGCATTTTCACAGCCACACACATAGGTGTAAACCAGGCCTAAGTAAATTAACCAAATAAGTGCATAATAGGGTTTCCTAGAGATCAGCTCTGTAGGAAAGCAAAAGCTGTTTTCAGGCACCTGTAAGTGTCCAGGTGGCAGTTTGATATAATTAAAGTCCTTGTATTTTTAATCTACCATGAGCGTAATAAACAAATGTCTAAAAAACAAATGCAAAACCTAAGATGCATAAACAAAGTATAAAAATACAACACGTTTTATTAATAAACTAGACTTTAAAGCCAAAGTGAATGAGATTTTTTGCATCCTTGGGATATACTGTATGCCACTAAGATTTTGTTATTTTACGGCATTAGATTAAAGATTGTACTTAGGCATTAGGGGCACAAATGTTTTTTGTCATTTATAAAAATGTTCTATTCATCTAGCAAATTTAATACACAACCTTAGGAAACAGCTTAAGAAACGGTAATGAGCCAGATTTAGTTAAAGTCATGGAAAGATTTCAAAGGAAGATTTTTTAAGGATATATTGGAATTATACAGGGACTTAAGGGATAAAGCTAGCCACCTTACAACTTGTTTCTAAACTCTATTGTCCCAATAAAACCACAGGAGTCCCTTCCCCAGGATACTAGAAGTCAGTGAGTTAATGACTCCACTATATCCCTTCTTAATGTACATTACAAGTGTCAAGTGTGTCTTGGAGAAGTTTAAAGTGAACAGAACTTTTATGCAATGCTAAAACATTGAGGGTAGATATTACAAAACTATTTTTCATAACATATTAAGATTAAGGTCAGTCTATCCCAAAGTAATATTTTTTGTTATAGGTGGATTTTTCAATACTCTAACAGTAAGATCTCATTGTCATAGTCTCCAAATCTATTCTAATTCACCTGGGAGTTATGTAAGTTCCTTTTCATCTTTCATGTCCAACCTCCTGTTGCATTCATCATAATTTAGAATAGATAAACATTCCAACAGGGAGATTGGGACCCTTTCATGCTTGCCTTAGCTGGTATATAGGGCCAGGAACTCAAGCATGGATATCTCTTCAATACAGTCCTTGTGAAATTTAAAAGATTATTGGGTCATTCAATGATTGGAATTTGACAGATGAAATTCTTTGTAAACATAATGCACTGCCTGAGCTTGAATGTAGGACATCTGGCTTAGAAGGCCAATAAGCAGTCTTTTTGATAAGCCAGCCCCCATATTATTAAAAGGTGAAATCACAGCATCCATATTGACAATATGCTTTAGGTGTGATAGGAGAAGCATATGGCATGCTGCTAACAAACTGCATAGGAAGATGTTAGTGTAGGGTTTGTTGTTACTGGTAGGTCTGTTAAAGATTTAATCACTTGCTGAACTTCCTATAGGTATCACATTACTGTGAATCTGTGAATCTTAGAGATTTGGGTGTTGGAGAAGGAAAGGGTTTTTACCTTTCATCATCTTTTTTTTTACATTTTAATTCTGCTAATGCCCTGCAGCCTCTTTACAGACTGTCCCTGTCTATGTGCACTATAGTGATGATAAGATGCAGAAGGGTAAGTGGGGACCAACCGTTCTGCTCTGTGATCTGTCTATCCTTCTTCCCCTTCCTCGCCAACCCTGCAGCACCTTTTTCCCAAAGTGGCAAAACACATTTGCTTCCGTTCTCTCTCCATACTAGCCAATCAAGGGGCAATGGAAAAGGGGCACATTTCAATGAGCTCATTCACCACTGAATGTCTTTTGTTCACCCAAACAACAGAGTTTTAACTAAATGTAACTGTTTCAAGCATAAATTGTGGGCAATGGAACGTCTCACCATGGTGTGTAGGATAAATGGTATCCCCTACTGGTATGGTGGCTCGATGCACTTTAGATCCAAAGGACACCTCTTCTTTCTTCTTCTCATTTCTTGCCTGTGAAATGAATTCTAGCGCAGCCACTTTCAGTGACATGGAGTGGTTTTAAACCCAAATGGGGTGACAGCAGTAGGGTCAGACTACCTCAGCCATTCTGCCTCCAGATCTTCCTCCTAGTCTTTTTCGTCTTCTTTTTCAGGACAGGGTAGTTGTGACTGAATCACTGAAGTTCACCTTGGAAGAGGTAATTCGGTCAAATTGGGCACTTTTACAGGTTCGCTCAGTGGAAAGCGGTCATTGAGGTGCCAAGCCTTAAAAGGCCTTGTCTTCCCTTCTTTCTTTCTTATTTGTTGCATTGCATTGCTGTTGATCTCCTGCAACCTCTTTGTACCATTTTCTGTGTACATGAACTTCAGTGAATGCTGCATGACATTTCTCAAAGCAGGTTTCCTGATGGTGACAACAGTAGACCGTGTCTGTGTAGAGTGTACTGATATTGCATCCTGTAGTCTTCATAGGAAGCCTGCGTAACAGGGTGACAACATAGAAGCACAATTTGGAGACAGGGACAGTGTGGTGGATTTACTAAAGGCAAATAGACTGTGCACTTTGCAACTGAAGTTGCACTCATTTTCCCTAGAGCTCAGTAAATTTGGCAGAGCTTCACTTTATAAAGAATACCCAATCAGTTGTAAGGAAAAAAACTGCATTTTTTGCACATGATTGGATGATTGAATTCAGCAGAGCTTTACCACTTTTATTAAGCTCTGGAGAAAATTAGTGCAAATGCATTTGCAAAGTACACAGTCTATTTGCCTTTAGTAAATCCACCCTGTTAGGTATAAACAAGCACGTTCATGGTAGAATCACCAAGGACAATTTCAAAGAAAGCTGCTCTTTTACAAATATCAAACATCAAACTAAATCAAACATTTCATATCAACTGCACAATATATGTTTCCTGGTCATTTTGTTCCTTTACTCAGCTGTATGTAAAGTATGTAAGGTGAGGTAAGGCTATGTTAAGAAGGTGCAGCGCCAATAGTCTAAATTTAGCATCACAGCTATGCTGTAGTGAGCCTCAGCTCTGATTGTCATTTTTGTGTTTTTTTGGGTTCCCCCTAGATATGAACTGTTATATACTTCTACTAGCAATGAGAAAGGTCATGAGTTATGAATATTTATTCCTTGTATTGAAAGATCTTTGCCTTCTTGACTCCTGTCAGGAGACTCTTGCCTCCCAAACTTGGCCTAGAGATGATGTCATTATAAGAGGAGTCTAGTCCTTTGCCTCCCAGACCAGCTGCTTATGAATTGTGTTGCTGAAAGAAGGACCTAAGCCTGGGTCTGGGGAAACAGAAGCTGGCTTGTGTCTTTGGGCCTGAAGGATTTTTACCATCCTGCTAAAGGGTACATCCAGAGGGAACAGAGAAGGAAGGTGACTGCCTGTATCTTAGGAGGTCTGTCTTGGAGATCTGGGTATAAGCTGTTGCCAGCGAACATTACAAGAGATTCTCATGGCCCATCCATTACAATACCTGTGCCATTTGGCTGCTCCTAAAGGGCTAGCTATCTACTTTGCTAAAAAAAAAAGTTTGGTGCTATATTTTTACCTGTTTTTGGGTATCTTGTGCCCTAACTCTTTCTTGCCTGGAGTTTGTTAGGCTAAATAAACCCATTAAGTTACCTTAACTGGTGCCACATTTCCTGAGAGGTGAAATATTAGCCTACCAATCCTTTTCAAGCACCCAGAGGTAAATGGGGCTATAAAATTACAACCTTTTTGCAATTTCAATTGCTTTCTGCATCACTGTAAGAAGATGGGTAGTTTCTAAAATGAAAGGAGACGGGGGTGGCCAGCCGCGGACGAGGCAAGAAGCTCGGAGACAGAGCTCTGGTACATCGACGGACAATCCACCTTAATCCGTGGCCCTGAGACCGCAAAAAAAGCCAGATATCAAGGTAATATACCTCCACCAGCCCCCTACTAGCTGGATCGCTGAATTCTGCCGAGATCGGAAGTCTGAACGTGAAGAAATTTAGGCCGCAGCATTGCGGCCTTGCCAGAACGGCCGTTCTGGCTAAGTGCAATTAAACATAACCATCAATATTCCCGTTGCATTAACTACCGAGAACTCTGTATAAAAATACTAATGAGATGGCATTACACTCCTTACATAATGGCCAAATTTTCCAAAACGAATTTGAATCTTTGTTGGAGAGATTGTGGACAAGTTGGAACCTTATCACGCATGCTGTGGTCTTGTAGACATCTTTGCAGCTTCTGGAACGAAATTTTCAAACTAATCTCTGGAATTACAGGCAATTTCATTAAACCAAACATAGAACAAGCAATTTTAGGTATTGATATTTCCCATATTCATGTCTCTTTAAGATCACTGTCCATGCACATTTTTATGGCCGCTCGATCAGCTATAATGAGGAAGTGGAAATGATACACCCCACATCAGTGAAGTCATTAGAGTTGTTAATGACATTTCACAGCTAGAGAAAATGTTAGCATATAAGGAGGGTAGGGTAGAAAGGTACCATCTGGATTGGTCACTATGGCCCCAAAAGGGGTGACTTTTTCTCCCAAGCTTTATTAGCATCTGTGTGCACCGGGGGTTATGCTTATGTTAATGTTTATTGTAACTTTGTTTTGGTGGGAAGATTTATTTAGTTACAATGCTCACTTAACTTGTACGTACCCCATTATCAGTGAAGTTGTGATTACCTGAATATCTCTCCTGAAGAAGTGATCTGGGTCTGTGGCTGCCTCTGGCCCGCAGTTTGTCCCCAATTGGGGCGGGCCGGGGGTAGCCATAGACCCAACGCGGATTTTACACATATGAACTTCAGGGGATCTGAGCCAATCATATTGACCGTCTGTCAAAGAGACCCGTTATTATGTCATGTTTTTGTAATATTGGAAATTTATGAGCTTGTTGTGAACTATGTCTATTTCATTTTTCTCCTTTTTCTCAATAAAAATGATTGAATTAAAATGGAAGGAGACAAGGAATCCCTGCAACAGACATAGACAACAATAAACACCTGGCAGAGATTGATTCCCTGCCTCAGTGTATTCAAACCAAAAAAAAAGTTTTGGCTAAAGTTCAAACTTAAGATGTTTGTTGCTTTTGAGTAGAAGAATTGCACATCCAGAACAAGGTGTGATTGCATGTAAGAAGGAAAAACACATGAAAATTGAAACTGAAATTGTCTTGTTTTAGGTAAACAGATTGCCTTGCTTCATTTGCTCTAAGATTTGTTCATGGAATATTAGCTACTTGTTATATTATCTTCAGTGAAATGTTTTCACAGTTAGATGTGCTGGAAGAACTGCATACTCTGGAAAAACGTAACTTAAAACTGAATGAAAAAGCTGTGTTGTTATCTGGGAACAGTAGAAAATAGTAAAAAATATGCTGTCAAATTGATTTCTGACAATAAAGATGTCAAGTGGGAATCTTAAAATTTGTATGATCAGCATCTGGCCATGATTAAAGTGTGTCATACATTAATCTATTTGCAATAGAGATTTGACTGTTTAAATTATTGCCAGAGAGACAGAATAGGTTAGCTGGAGCACCATAACAGGGAGCTTGGGGGGGGGGGGGGGCATGATTTGGCCATGGCAGAGTGAGGATCTGTGCAGTTTTAGCTCTCCACTCCCAGCCAGCTTATTTCATCTCCACTTTGACATGTTCTCGAGATATGAGCTCCATTAAATGTTGGAGGACCAAGGACTCAAATACATCTCTGAACTGCACTGAGATTGAACATTTAAGCCTGTACTCGCACCGACATGGCAGCTACATGTGGAGATATGCAGGACTTCTCATCCCCTTCACATGCTTCCGGTTTCCCCATCTTCCTCATGTGCCTCATACTGGAGATGCTGGGACTGGCGCACATACTCTATCCTCCATGGGGCCTGGACCGGGGATTACGCTGACTTCAGGGCTCTAATTTGTATGCTTCTGACTAAGGCAGACATGGAGGCGCTTATCCTCTGAATAGAGGAATTGCAAAAGCAGGAAATTTAACAGATATTAACCAAGTTCCAACAACTCAGTGACCAAATATCCATGGGAGAGACCTCGTCTTGTCCCTAGACCAAAGAATATTCTCTCTGGAATGTGGACAGGATTGCCACACTGACTGCATGGCAGCCATAGAGAGGACCTTGCAGACCTAAGCCGTCATAGCTACCTGTGATTCCAAGGCCTCCCTGAAGCCGCAGGGCCAGAAAACCTCCATGACACAGTCACCGCCATCTTACATAAGGTGCTGGCCTCTACCCCGCATGACATGATATATGTGGGCCTTCACATGACATGATATATGTGGCACTGGGAATGAACTCTTCTCATTTAAGTCTGTACGGCCCTGCTGGGCTAGGTGATAGTCCATAATCATATACCTTTTGAGATAATAACTTTTACCACTGCCACTGCCATGTCGATGTACTCAGGGGTCCTTGTGTAATTTCATGCTTGCCATTGTTGCTTATGGCCCCTGTACTTTGGTTCTTTTTTGATAAATAAAAAAAATAAAAATAACCGGGAGCCTGATAAGCCACCACACTGCTGAGTGCTACCATGTGTCATCAAATGAGTGATAATCATTTGTGCAACAAAAGCCCTTGCCAAATTCAGCCCAAGAGCTGACCGTTTGATGATAAATGAAGTTTACATGAACCCCAAATCTTAAAGTGATTGTAAAGGCATATTTTAATTTTTATTTTTAATAACAAACATGTTATACTTATCTCCTCTGTGCAGTTGGATTTGCACAGAGCAACCCGATCCTCCTCTTCTTGGGTCCCTCTCCTGCTCTCCTAGCCCCTCCCTCCTATTGAATGCCCCCTCAGCCAGGAGCTTTCCATGGGGGCACCCGAGCCGAGTCATAGTTCCGTGTATCCATTCAGACACAGAGCCCCGACCCGGCCCCACCCCCTCTCTCCCCTGTTTGGCTGACTGATTTTGATTGACAGCCACGGGAGCCCCGCTGCTGTGTCTCAGTCAATCGGGAGGAGTGTCTGGGACAGCTAAGACAGTCGTGGACATTGCTGCAGAGAGATGGGGATCAGGTAAGTGATTAGAGGGTGCTGGGGGGGTTGCCACACACAGAAGGTTTTTTATCTTAATGCATAGAATGCATTAAGAAAAAAAAACCCTCTGCCTTTATAACTCCTTTAATTGTGGTTTGTTCAGGTAAATAACAGCTTCTGTCTGCCAGCCCCTTAGCTTGTTTCAGATTGTAAACAAGCTTGCAGGTATCCCAGATGGCATCATTGACCAAATATGGTCATTGGCTGTGGAGCTATCATTTGCAATGGGAATGGATTATCATTGTGTGGGTCATCATGTTTGTGTCAGTAAGTCTTTGGGACCCATGCACTATTCCCAATGCACATGTTCCTGTAGAAATGGCTGCGCATATAAGTGGGTGCTAAAGCGACCACCAGCTGGAACCGTGAATGGTGAGAGCAAGAGAATGTCACCAGCACACCATGGATCTCCAGGCATCACATGCATGATAAAGGGGTCCTGTGAGGTTCCAAAACTTTGCTATCTGCTGTAATGATGTGATCACAAAATAAAGCTTTGAACCCATACTGGAGATCCATGGTGTGCTGGTGACATTCTCCTGCTCTGAGTCTTTGGGACATCACTTATCATGATTGAAGATATATGTACATCACTGGACAACATGCCTGAGATTGGATTTACCTCATGGGACATGTCTTATTTTTTTTTACCCAAAATACTTTTTTCTATGTGTGTACGTCTGTGTGTGTTTATTTGCTTTGTCAATTTTTTTTTACTATGTCCCCTTACTCATTTATATAGGGATGCTTTTGATATCTGGGGGCCCTTTATTTAAAAGTAGATTCCAGATTCTAATAAGTCCTGCTCACAGACCCCCTCATACACTGGGCCAGAGATGTGTGGATGAGACTTTTCCCACCAACATGGGAACAGGGTGCCTTAACAACGGGGCTCTCCTGGCAAGGCAGCCTCACAATGAAGTTTGCTGTCCAGTCCTTTCCTGGTCAGCTGGGGTCTGGTATAGATTTTTAGGGGGAATCAACAAGCTTTTATTTATTTATTTATTTTTTTGCATGAGGTGACTCTTAAATATCCATACCAGATCCCTATTTAGGATCTGTTATGGCTTTTAGGCAGATCCCCAGCTACTTTTTTTACAGACAAAAGCAGGGATGGAACTGTCATTTAGCGCCAAATACATTTTTTAAAATGGCACTTTTGATGCAGTACATCCTACACTTCACGTTTTAGGTGTCTCCTAACTATATATTTTTAATGGAGTTGTGTACTTTTAATGTTGCTCTTAAGCCTTATAAAAAAAAACAGCTGCTTGCTGTATGGAATTTTTCTATTTTTGTCCCAGCTGCATATACCCATTTTTTTTTACTAAAAGCTTGCAATCCAAACTGGCTTTGAAAAAGAAACAAATGAAAATGACAAGATTTGGTGTCCATAGAATTCAGTGGGGTTCGGGTGCTATGTTAATGGTTTGAGGATTTTTTCATGTATTCAGCAAATATCAAGTGAACAGAACTTGGATCAGTTCTCTTATCACCACTTCCAGTCCACTTTTGGAATTTTGAACATGGCTTCAGTCACTCTACTGGTGTGACAGTGGTTATGATCATGTTCCTCTTAGTTCTTCTAGCTAGCTAGGAGAAATCTGTAAATGTGTTAGATATGCTGATTGTTTAGGGCAGGGGCCTTGCAAGGTCTACAGAAGATCTGGGGCTAGAGCCCATAAGAAAGTCATATGCTTAGGTGTGTGTGTGTGTATAAATATTGTTACATATCTGAGTGCGGATCCCACCTTACATCAGGGTCCCCAGAGAGCCCCCCCACTTAAATCAGGGTCCCCAGAGAACCCCCTCACATTAGGGTCCCAAGAGAGCCCCTTCCTTACATCAGGGTCCACAGAAAGCCCCTTCCTTACATCAGGATCTCCAGAGAGCCCCCTTACAACAGGGCCCCCAGAGAGCCCCTTCCTTACACCAGGGTCCACAGAGAGCCCCTTCCTTACATCATGGTTCCCATAGAGCCCCGCTAACACCAGGGTATCCAGAGAGCCTCCTCATACATCAGGGTCCCCAGAGAGCCTCCCCATACATCAGGGTCTCCAAAGAGCCTCCCCATACATCAGGGTCCCCACAGAGCCTCCCTTACATCAGGGTCCCCAGAGAGCCTCCCCATACATCAGGGTCCCCAGAGAGCCCCCCTATACATTAGGGTCCCCAGAGAGCCCTCTTACATCAGGGTCCCCAGAGAGTCTCCCCATACATCAGGGTCCCCAGAGAGCCTCCACTTACATCAGGGTCCCCAGAGAGCTCCTCCCTTATATCAGGGTCCCCAGAGAGTCCCTTCCTTACATCAGGGTCCCCAGAGAGCCACCCCTATACATCAGGGTCCCCAGAGAGTGCCTTCCCATACATCAGAGAAAGAGGGGGGTGGATGAGAGGGGGTGAAAGAGAGAGAGGGGAATGGAAAGAGAGACCCCCTAACCCTGCCTGCAGTTCCTACTGTCCCAGCCCCTGTCTGTGTGGGTAGGTGTGTGTGATCCACCTACCTCCCGGCGATCCTTGGTCAGCAAGTTTTCTTCCTGTTCCATGACAGTCACAGCGAGCTAGGAGAGGAGCTTGGAGAAGGAGTGCAGGCTCTGGGAGACGCCGGGGATGCTGCTCAGGGTGGCGGTGAGGCCTTGTCTTCTCTCTCTCACTCCCTCCTGGGCTCTTCCCGGCTGTCCAGGCCTCCCCCTCCCTATTTGAAGATGCCGCTGCCCTGCACCCCACCTCCACCGGACCAGTGGTGTCTGCTCCAGTCCAGGACCATGACAAGGGGGCTGGGCTCAACTCTTTAGGCCCCACAAGCACTAGCGTGGAGGAGGAAGTGGAATCCTCCTCCGCTTTGAATGCTGGGCAGGGAGGGAGTCGCAGCCATGACGCCACTGGTTGCTAGATGCTAGGTGGCTCTAGCAACCAGTGGCCAGGAGTAGAGTCAGGTGGAGGCAAGGGCGGAGCCGGAGCCAGTGCTACCGTGGCTGTCTGCCCCTGCCCCCTGCATTCCAGACCAGGACATACCTGCTAATTGCGGGACTGCACCCACCCGGTAAGAGACTTGGGGCTATGGGCCCCAGACCCGGGGCTATAGCTCCAATAGCCACCCCCTAGTGACACCCCTGGTTTATGGTATTGGGCATGGGAAACACTAGATTGCCCCATACCCAGCCAACTTGTTATGGTCAAGCAAGACTCTGAGTTATTTTGCTCTAAGTGAGCTTGTTATGGCTAAATATTGAGTCATGACTAGATATTGTGTCTTCTGGAAATTCACAGAGTTTGGAGGTATAGAGGGCGACATAAGTGGGCCTGGTTGGCATTAATGAGGGGTATGTAAAAAATGATCAAAATGGTATTAATATATTCTGAAATGTAAACAATTTAGCACTTTTTGTTGTTAAATGTCATATACTGTATATACATTCAATAAACTTGGAATATATTTTAACTGCACAGACAGTGGCATGGATTTTTCATAAAAACACTGCATAATGTAGCTTCCTGTTATGTTGTTTCAGAGATATTATACTGTTCCTGAACTCAGAGTAGAGTTTCCACTTACATGTAGGCTATGTCTGCTTGCACTAGAGTGGAATTAAAAATGTTGCAGGGGACATGACTGTTAACATTGTCACTGCTGATTCACAAGCATGTAGCTTATCAGTTAGCACATAGCCCTACCTAGTGCTGCCTGCAACTTTCTAAAGTGACAGCACTATCACTGTTGATGAAACCCTCCCACTGTGAGCTGCAGAGTTTCTGAGAGGGAAGGCATATAAGACAAAAATGAAGGAGGATTTTGCTCAGTCAAAGAAGGTAAAGGACATTCTTAGTTGATTTTATGAGGTTTGTGTATCACATAGAAACAGGATTTGGAACTTGTTTATAGTGCCATATAGGAGCCTTTAGTTGTACGGGGCTCTCAAAACTCAAAGGTGCTTGTATGACACATTACCTTCCCAACATTTTTGTGACCAATTTTACTAGTTAAAATATTATTAACTGCATCACCACATCAATATAACATTATTATATGCTCAACATTTTTATCATTGCTCTAATTTCCTTCTGCTTTATACTTGTTTTACTACTCAAAAGTTATTGCACTTTTCTTTTCTTTGATTCAGATACTACACACTGGGATTCATAAAGCTCTGAAAACCATAATTACATCTACAGTCAGACATGTCACATTTAAAATAGTCCTCTGAAATGTATTGTCTATGGAGCAATACATTCATGACCTTTTACCCTTTAGTACTTTAAATCTATTGTCACTTGCTGAATAGTGCCTCCGTGACTGACAGTTGCTATGTCCTTCGATACCTTTTTGTTTACTGCTTTTCAGATATAGAAACACACATGGAGGTACTATAGTTATCATTTGGTTTCATAGTTGTGTTTGTCAGCCTTACACCATTGTTTTTGATATTTAATTTTTCTCCATTTAGTCCCCATCTATTATTTCAAAGCAAGTGCCAAACTCCAGTCCTCAATGTTCCAGCTTGCCATGCATATGACAGTTTTCAGTCAAACTGCTTCCATCCAGCTTTCAATTAAAAAGAAAATAGCTTTAAATAGGAAACAATTCCAAATAGAAATGCCATTTTACCTACCAATAACTTTTGTGAGAGAAAGCCAACACAAATGTTTGGTGGATGCACAAACTATGACAACATCAGCTAGTGTCACTGGTGGATGGTAAATCCTGAGGGACAACAAGACCAGTTCATCAATAGGCAGATGAATGCTCAGTGCCTGGCAGGCTTTTCTCCACTTTCATGATTCCCACAGAGAAATTGACAGATGGTTATGGATAGAACAGCACTATTATGATGCAACAACCCTGGTGAGAATATCAAAAAAGATATCACTCATTTACAATCTGGGAGGTTCCTCCTTTTTCCATCTTCTTCTCCTGGGCACACCTAACTCTCTGTCTGCTTGAAGTTCTTTGGAAGACAAGGTTCCTTCTGTGCTTAGGTCTCTAAGAACATGAATCTCAGGTGGAGAAAGTTAATGTGTCTAACAATATTAACCACTTTGTAAAGCTTTTTTTTCTACTTTTTGATCACTTGAGAACACATCTTGCCATTAGGGATGGACCGAACACCCCCCGGTTCGGCTCGCACCAGAACATGTGAACAGACAAAAAATTTGTCCCAACATTCGAACACCATTAAAGTCTATGGGAGCCGAACATGAAAAATCAAAAGTGCTCATTTTAAAGGCTTATATGCAAGTTATTGCCAGAAAAACTGTATGGGGACCTGGGTCCTGCCCTAGGGGACATGTATCAATGCAAAAAAAAGTTTTTAAATCAATCCTTTTTTCAGGAGCAGTGATTTTTATAATGCTTAAAGTGAAACAATAAAAATGAAATATTCCTTTAAATAATGTGCGGGGGGGGGGGGGGCTTAGTCTGCCTGTAAAAGGGAGCACCTCTGTGATGTTTAGAACAGTGCCAGAGTAAAAGGGCATTTGTAAAGGAAAAATTGTCATTTAAAATTGCAGCTGTAATGTATTGCTGGTTCCTGGCAATATCCAAAAAAATCACTGAAAAGATTTGTGTAGGGTCCCCCCCCCCAGTCCATACCAGGCCCTTCGGGTCTGGTATGGATTTTAAGGGGAACTCCATGCCAAAATGTAAAACAAAATTTACGTGGGGGTCCCCCCTACAATCCAAACCAGACCCTTATCCAAGCATGAAACCTGGCCGGCCAGGATAGGGGGGGGGCAAGCGAGCACCCCCCTCCTGAACTGTACCAGGCTACATGCCCTTGACATGTGGAGTAGAGGTGCTTTGGGCGGGGGGGCTCTGCACCCCCCAGGCCAAAGCACCTTGTCCCCATGTTGATGGGGACAAGAGCCTCTTCTCCACAACCTTGGGCTGTGGTTGTGGGGTTCTGCAGGCAGGGGCTTATCAGAATCTGGAAGCTCCCTTTAATAAGGGGGCCCCCAGATCCCAGCCCTGACCCCCACATGTGAATTAGTATCGGGTACATCGTACCCCTACTAATTCACCAAAAAGTGGCAAAAAAAGAAAAAAACACAGGAGACAATTAGGGACCCGCCGACTGAGCTTGCTTTGTTTTGACAGTTTATTTATAGTAAAGGGCGGGGCCACCCGGTGATGTAATTGAGTGACCCGCCCCTCTGATGTCACATGATGTCAGAAGGGGCGGGGTCATCCATACGTCTCCGGATGGCCCTGTCCTTCCCTATAAATAAACTGTCAAAACAAAGTGAGCGCAGGTGGCAGCAGCCTTCCCATGGAGGAGGAGGTGTGCGCACCGTCTGCGCACTATGCATTATGGGGCATTGGGCAGTGCCGAAGTCGCGCCGAACACCCCATAATGTTCTAAATTCGGGGATCGGGCAAACAACGGAAGTCCGGCCCCAACTTATGCTCGGGCCGAACCGTTCGCCCATCCCTACTTGCCATCCATTTTTTGAATGGAGTCTCAGAAAACATGTATAATTCCTTGGTAACTGCTCAGATAAACTCACAATAGCTCTCCGGCTGGTCTGTGTCCCTGTTCTTGCTCTTGAGCATATAGGAGTTGTGCCACCCCACTTGTCAGCAGCACTAACATCAGCTAAACAGCACACAACGAATAAATAAATAAATAAATCAGGCAAACTGAAGGCGAGAGGATGATGTAATTGTTTGCAGGCAAACTTCTGATGGTAAAGTTGCTTTTTACACAGAGTTTTATATCTGCTATCTAGTGATTGTTAGAGAGCTGTGACAGGAGAGAGGGTACAATAAATCTTTAAACTGCCTCTATGCATATGAAATGTTAGATGGGATAGCAAAAGAAATAGCAACGGTCACTGTCAGGTTTCTAAAGAATTGAAAAGGACAGCTCCATGCAGGGGAAGAGACAGTATACTCACATCTCCAGTGGCCCATATTTCCAACCTTCCCTTTGTGCCAGTGCTGCTGCCCCTCTAGTATCTTTAATATTCAAAACTTTAGGGATTGTTTGATGCCTGTGTTCCCTACCCAGCAACATGGTTGTTTCTTCTGATTTCTAGTCATAGCTTACTACTGTACTGACATAGGGGTCAGAGGAATGAATGAGGGTGGGAACAAGGGCATCTTAAACCTTCAAAAGTGTTGAATACTGAAGACATTGATGGAGGTTACTGCGCTGGAATTAAAGGGCAGGTTGTGAAATGGGGACTACCTTCTCTTAAAAGGAAATTTTAGAAACCAGACAGGATCTCTTTAGGCATGTCTTAATTATGTACAATTACGTTCAGTACAAACAAATTCTTATGCTGTTACTCATTGAAAATCAATTTCAGTGTATAAATACTCAACTACAAAAATTTAATAATGTGTTTAATGTTTTATTTTGAAAAAAGTTATTGAACACTAATGTATAATTTACTAAGTTTTGCTTATTTCCTCTATTAAATGTCTTGTAGAAATATTTGCTAAATGTAATGTTAGTTTTTCCATACCACTTATTTACATATTTCCAGCATCAAACCACAGATGGTGCATTGCTGAGCAGGTGTTTTACTTCAGAATACCACTTGCATAATATGCAACTACAATCTCATATTTATAGTGTTGTTAGATCAGACGCAAGCAATTCTCCTAAGTATTGATGTACTATAAACTTAATCACATTGATTAAACTGTGTTCTAGTGAATATGTATTTGAACTAATATTTTGTTTTCTCTTGGGATGTTTTCTTTTTTAACAATTTCAATTCCACAATGCCTTCTTTGGTTTTCAAAAGTAGCTTTATATCAAATGATTTATACATATTTCATTTAATGTTCTAAATAATTATTTCATAGCATGCAGACACCTAGAATAGAATGTCAGCTGGAATCACATAGCTTTGGTTTGCAAGTAGCAGAACTCAGTAATTACTATACTGTAAATGTAGCTTACTTAGCAAAAAAAGCCTCCTACAGGGAGACATTTTCACTGAGTAATTTTCACTAGCAATTTAAGATGTAGTGTAATGGGTCTTGCTACTGCATAAGACCTGCTAAGGAGGGATGAGCAAATCAATACTGGCAGAACATTGAGTGAGTTTGGCTGGGTTGTGAAACAATGCTTTACTTTACCTTGATGATACTTTCAATAATAAGCAAGTATGCTACTTCCTTTTACTGATGTCACTGGCTGGGTGGAAGAGTTCCTGTCCCATGAGCCCAGTGAATCTAAAAGCACATTCCTATAGGTCACCAATAGGAAGTGGAACCCATATTCACTTAGAGCATAGGCTTCTTCATAGGAGGAGTACCTATTACTGAACTTCTTGATTTTGCTTTTAGGCACTTTTGTTTTTTAACCCACTACATAAAAAGTACAGCCTTTAAGCAATCTATAATGTAGGGCACCGTTTCGTTTGGATGCTTTTTGAAACAGGGCTCTCACAACAAAACATCAAGAGAATACAAGCAAACAACCCACAGATATGCTGTGTATCCAAAAGTATCATTATGATCTTAGCTTTATGATAGGGCACCACATGTTGGTAACCTGCAGTGACAGCATGACCATATATGTGCAGCTACAGAGGAAACTAGACTCAAAATTCGGTGAAGAAATGCAATGTATTATGAACACAAGTGAAGTAACATAAAACGTGAATGCATAAACCTATACAAAACCCAGTGAGCACTTGTGGAAAACAAAAACTAACTATGTACAGAGAAGAAGGGGAAATCAGGATAAGTAGGGTCAGGCAGGGGGACCGGGAACAGAGAGCAGGTCAGGTCAAGAAAAGGGTCCAGAATGGGTAAGGGCTAATGGTACAGGTAAAGCAGGTGTATGGGGTAGTAGGCTCAAGGGCGGTGGATCAGTATAAATAGGCACACAGGTAAAATACTGAGGCAGAGACTTCTGATTTGCCACCAGCAGGTGTTCTAGCTCCTAACACCCAGTCTCAATCCCCATCATATTGAGCATCTGTGGGGCATCCTCAAATGGAAGGTGGAGGAGCACAAGATCTCTAACATCCACTAGCTCTGTGATGTCATCATGGAGGAGAGGGAGAGGACTCCAGTGGCAACCTGTGAAGGTGTTATGAACTCCATGCCCAAGAGGGTTAAAGTGGATGTAAACCCTCCATATACCAAGTGAAGGGAACATTCTCAGATAATACACAGAGATGACACAAACCTCCCTAGAGAGACTGTGAGAGACTATGAGAAAGCTGATTGGAGGAAAGGCACACACCACCTCCCCACACATGCAAAGCCATGCCTGTGTTTTGTTAAGCAGTGTGCTAATCTATTTTTAGTAACCTCCTTAGACTCTAAATTATCTGAATTCTCTGTCCCGACTAACAGAACCAGTGAGAACTTATCAGACTGATAACAGAGCTACCGAGGAAGAGACAGCTAAGGGACATAGCACTTTGAAGAGAGATAACAAAACTATACAGACAGATATGCCCAGCTCAAATTTCATGAATCAGGTTTACATCCAGTTTAAGGCAGTGCTTGGAAAATAATGGTGACCACACAAAATATTGACACTTTGGGCCCAATCAATTTGCACATTTTCGCTTAGGGGTGTACTCACTAGACATTAATGACTGTGTGTTGAGTTATTTACACTGAGTAAATTGAGTTGAGTAAATTTACACATGTTATGCAAGCTGGGCACTCACGACTTTACGTTGTAGCAAAGTGTTAGTTCCTCAGTTTTGTCACAGAAGGTGGTAGTGTACAGAAGGTGTTAGCATGTAGGGCAGTGTACAGTGAGTTAGCAAGGCAGAGGTCAAAGGGTCTGCAGGACTGAAGATACGGTGCAGCAAGGACGTGCACCCTCATCATGGCAGTGTACAGGGGGTTGGCAGGTTAAATTATGGGAGGTAATCAGGGGAGTTTACAGGAGTTCAGTAGGGCAGAGGATAGGGGTCAGCAGGGAAGAGGACAGGGGTCAGCATAGCAGAGCATAGGAATCAGCAGGGCAGAGAACAGAGGTTAGCTGGGTAGAGGACAGGAGTCAGTAGGAAAGAGGATAAGGAGGCCAGCAGGGCAGTGTACAGGGGTCAGCAGGGCAGACAACTGGGATCAGCAGTACAGAAAACAGATCAGTAGGGCAGTGTCTGTACAGGAATCAGATCTCAGCTATGCACTGTGTGGGGAGAAAGAGCTCTGCTGACAGGCCAGTGCCCAGGCTTTGTGTAGTGCATGGATGGGAGAAAGAGCTCTGCAGATTGGGCACAGTGTCCATGGGAGCGTGGGCCTGGGTGGAGGGGGTGAAACTGAAATCTGGGGGGGGGGCACATCCATCTATGTCTACTATCTCATCCTTTATTATTATTATTAGGATTTATATAGTGCCAACAGTTTGTGCATTGCTTTACAACCTAAAGGGAGACAGTACAGTTACAATACAATTATACAATAGGGTCTACTACAATTATAATATAAGAGGATCTAATAGGGTAAGTTCAGTTGTTAGTTGGAGATGTGATAAGCTTCCCTGAACAGGTGAGTTTCAGGGATCGCTTTAAGGTAGCCAGGAGTCAGAGATAGCCAGATTGAGGTAGAGAGTAAAAAGGTAGCGGTAGAGAGTTCCAGAGGATGTAAAAGCCTCTGGAGAAGTCCTGGAGACAAGCAGAGAGGACGGTTTGGGTGATATTTGGAGACAAGATTGTGATGTACAGTATCTCACAAAAGTGAGTACACCCCTCACATTTTTGTGACAACACTAATGAAATGACACTTTGCTACAATGTAAAGTAGTGAGAGTACAGCTTGTTTAACAGTGTAAACTTGTTGTCCCTTCAAAATAACTCAACAGACAGCCATTAATGTCTAAACCGCTGGCAACAAAAGTGAGTACACCCCTAAGTGAAAATGTCCAAATTGAGCCCAAAGTGTCAATATTTTATGTGGCCACCATTATTTTCCAGCACTGCCTTAACCCTCTTGGGCATGGAGTTCACCAGAGCTTCAAAGGTTGCCACTGGATGCTAGAGACCTTGCGCTCCTCCACCTTCCATTTCAGGATACCCCACAGATGCTCTATAGGGTTTAGGTCTGGAGGCATGCTTGGCCAGACCATCACCTTTACCCTCAGATTCTTTAGCAAGGCAGTGGTTGTCTTGGAGGTTTTTATTGTGACAATGTGAGTATGCTTTTTGCTTAAATAAACCAGATGGAACTTTTTGCAGTGAGTACTTAGATCTGTGTTCTTTTATTTATGTAATCCAGGACATGTCTGATCAATCCCTATGAGGGAGAGTTGTAGCAGAGACGAACTGTGCCTATTAAGCCTGACCCGGGCTAGGGGGTAAACACGCAGCAGACCACCTGTTAGCTCAGGGGTCACCGAATTGAGGTGAGCGAAGCAAACCGTTCTGTGGTGAAGGGATGCACTAGTGGTGTTATTTACCTTTCTCGCTGATTCACAGATTCCCTTCTCTCCAACTTTTTTTTTTTTTTTTCCATGAAAGTTTTTTATTGAAGAAAAAAAAGTTGTTGAGCATACAAAATATCATGTAAGGTACAAACATTCTTTCCAGAGACAAGATCTGGGTTTACATTTAACTCATGTATAAGCACATAATGAGCAAAAACAGTGCTGTTTTGTTTGAGATTAATATGGAATGAGACTCACCACCTCAGGAACTGAAAGTATATTGTATCCTGATAGTGGGTCGCTGTGTGTACCCTATACTCGACAACAGGAACTTCTGGTGCACAATCCGTCTATTGACGTGTACAAGGTTTAGAAGCCTGAGTGAAGTATATTGCACGGTGCTAGAGCTTCCTTTTGTCGTGCGGGGTCTATTTTGATTGAAATAATTGAGATAGTTCCGGCTTCCACCCCCTTGGAGTGGGAGGGGAGGGAGGGGGTGGTCAGGGTTGCAGCTAGCTCTGGGGGGGGGGCATAGATGT
>BLSH010497386.1:1055077-1066430 GCA_018402905.1 Glandirana rugosa
TAACTGGACACATTTGTGGGGTCTTTCTCTTCTTTTGGGACTACCGCAATGTAGGCCTCTAAAAGGCGTGTCGAGCTGTTGGGCTTAGAGTTTAGGGAGTTGAACGCCTTAAGGTAGCGGGGAATCAGAACGTCTTGGAACATCTTGTAATAGGCCATCGTGAAACCGTCTGGACCTGGGCTTTTGCCTGGTTTAGTGCTTTTTATTGCGGCCTGAAGCTCTTCTGTCGTTAGGGGTGAGTCTAGCATCTCTGCCTCGTCCCTTGTCAGTGCTGTGGGGCTGAACTGTTGCAGAAAGGTCCTAATTCTGTCCGAGCGGTTCGAAGTGTCTGGTGTGTCAGATTCGTTGTGTTGTATATTATAGAGGCTCTCATAGAAGGACTGGAATTGCTGGGCTATCGCTTCATTGCTAGAATGTATTTTGGAGGTAGAGTCCGTAATGTGATGGATCGTGGTAGTCAGTTTGCGTTGTTGGGTTACTCTGGCTAAGAGTCTGCCTGGCTTATTACCCTGCTCATAGAATAGTCGGTTAGAAAGGGTCAGTCGTCGTCTGGCTCTCCGGTATAGTTCATCTGTCAGAAGGGCACGAGTGTCCGCCAATTCCTGGGCCGTTTGTGTCGCTAGGGAGCGTTTGTGTATGCTTTCCAGTTCACGAACTTTGGATGTCAAGTCATTTACTAATGGTAAGTGTTCCCTTTTTTTTGCGCTGCCATGGATAAAAGTATTCCCCTGACGACACACTTGTGCGCTTCCCATTGAGACATTGGGGAAACGTCTGGGGTGTCATATCGTTGGAAAAATTCTATTAGTTCTTGTTTTACACTTTCCGAGTTGCTAAGATCTGTGAGGAGGGAGGCGTCCAGTCTCCAGAACTTTGTATATGAACGTGTGGTTGGGAAGACTAGAGTGACCGTGATGGGGTTGTGGTCTGACAAGCTTTGTGCCTCTATTGTGGCTTGTTGGAGGTATGGTAGGTCGGTCTGCTGTACGAAGAGATAGTCTATCCTCGAGTATCGTTGGTGTGGTGCGGAGTAAAATGTGCAGTCACGATCCCGCGGGTGAAGTGTTCTCCAGGTGTCATGTAGGGTGAGGGAGGCCAGCTGGTTTTTTATATGTCTGAGAGCAGCATACGACAGAACAGAGGAGCCTGAGGACGTGTCTGTTAGTGGGTCTAGAGGTATGTTAAAGTCTCCCCCTAGGATTAAAAGGCCTGTTTTAAATAGCATGAGCTTCTCCAAGATTCCTCTAAGGAAGGTCATTTGTTTCACATTGGGGCAGTATATGTTGGCCAATGTTATCGGTTTGTCCTTCCATTCGCCCTCTCCAACTTTTTTATTGCTGGGACTGTTAGTGCACCCTCTGCACATTGTGTTTATTTCTGCATATGAGACTGACTTATTAATGCAATATTCATCATTTCTTGGCTTATTTTAATTATTCATGTGTTGCACTGCACTCTTGTTGTATAATTTGTCTAAGAGATTTTGTGGATATCTCCTTTGTGCTAGCTGCATTCTGCTTTTATAGATCTATATTTGCGCTGATTGTATATATTATATTTATTTGGGTGATCAACAGTGTCAAAGGCCACAGAGAGGTCTAGTAGTAAGAGTATGGAGTAGTGGCAGTTTGTTTTAGCAGTTATTAAATCATTAGTGAGTTTTAGTTGGGCAGTTTCTGTGGAGTGCTGTGAACAAAAGTCAGACTGTAAGGGGGAGATATCTGTACAGTGGAGATGTCCTCACAAACTGCATCAATCTTGTTTTTAAGTGATTGGCAATCATCCTCTACTACCTCTTCTTCTTTGGAAACTGTTTTGGGTTGATCTTCAGCTTCTGCGTATAAACTATTTGTTGTTGCTCCCTACCTTCTGTCTTTTAGAGTGACTGAACCACCTTTTTCCTCTACGGCCATCCCATTATCTGCCTCTATGTCAGATAGTATGGCTTTGGCATCATTCATATTTTTCTCCTACTGCAATTTTGCAGTGGTATGGTGAAACCATTTGGTAGATTTCTCAGTTTGCAGGGCAAGGGCAGAATTAGCAGAGTACGGGAAAGAGGGTTCATTAGATTTAGGTTATAGATAATTGGCTGCTCTGCACCTAGGAGGATGTAAGTGTGGAAGTTTTTGTCAGCCGTCCACTATCTGCTGCGTGTGCTGTGACTGTATTGGTCAACCACTTTTTGAAAAAAGCACACATGCCCTATCTCCAGTTTATTCAACCATAACCCACTGCTAGGCTCTGCAGGACCTGTACGCTCCCTATAACTGCCACAAGCAGCACCCCTTCCTCTCATTTTAGATCTGCACAGTACTGTGGTGTTGTATTGCATACAAAAGACAGCCCCAAAAACTATTTACAAACAAGTGTATGTTGCATATCCCAAACTTAAAAATTACCCTAGTAGAACAGAATCAAATGGAACGTCCCTTCCCCGCCCAGAGAAAAAAGTACAGAGAAGAAAATCCTTAAGAAAGACAGTAAGGTCTATGAAATTTACAGAGTAAGGAGCCCATCACACTGCATTGAATTGTATAGCACAATATAACACTGTGTAGCACAATATAACACAGTAGAGCACTGTATCTCTTCCTACAAAAATTGCTCAGCTTTCCTTAACCAGCTCCAACATACACTGACAATATGCCAGCTCAGAGCCCATCATTTTACAGTGAGGGAGCTGTCAATTCAGATTATTGGCTCTCATGAACACATATTACATTTTTTTTGTTTCATACAACACATATGGAATTTTATACAGTGCATAATGGATTTGAGTGCAAATTTTGGCCATCAATTCAATGTTTTACCAAGCCATGAAACTGCGTGATCCTCCATGAGATCTGCCCCAAAACCATAATAGCTCTGGTGCTGAACTTCATCTCTAGTAGCTGCTTTCCCAGTCACTATCTCTTGCTGTAGTCACCTCCCCAGTCACAATCACCATTGTAGTTACCTCCCCAGTCTCCATCTTTGTTTTAGTTGTTGTAGTAACCTCCCCAGGCACCATGCTCACTGCTGTACATTTATCCTAATATTTGACAGATTGACGTCATCACACAAGTGTACCAGGAAGTGTCAATTTTCTACAGTTTTTTAAAGGTGTAGTGTTTTAAACATTATGTGAGTATAATTTATACAGCAAAGTGCTTTGTTTTTAATGGGATTATGCTATGGAAGTGTTTTTATTTTGCATTTGAGATAAGTTTGACTGGGAATCAAGAAAGGAGTACCCACCTAGAGGGTTCCAGCTCCTGTCATGAACTGGTGAAAACAGAGGGGATTTAGGGATAAACTGAGATTTTCTTTATTTTATTACCTGTTTAGAGCATATTTGGAGACAGACCAGTGTTGGAGCGGTGAGCAGTCCTTATATACATACGGAAGAATCCTGGTGGAATAAGTAGGAGTATTGAGATTGGCCTATGAGAAATGCTCATTTGTCACAATTAACATAACAAGTCTTTTCCATCAGGTATGTCTTGTATTGTAATATTGTATAAGGGCTTTAGTATATGGTGATACCATCTGATAATGAAATGTGAATATAGTAATGTGATTAATTATATAATGTGAGTAGAATACAACTCTTACGGTTCAGAGCTACTGCACAATGGAGATGTTTTTCTGTGTCTAAATGCTGTTCTTGAGTCAAGGGCTAAGGAGAGGGGAGAAAGAGTGAAGTGGGAATTTGATACAGAATCCAGTCCGATGAGATGAATACTATTTTTCAATAAGAAGTTAATATATTCCAGTGAGCCTTCAGTCTGTTTCAAGATAACACTGGCACTGGGAACATGGGGGTTGATTTACTAAAGCTGGAGAGTGCAAAAATTGGTGCAGCTTTGCATGCTAGCCAATCAGCTTCTAACCTCAGCTTGTTCTATCAAGCTTTGACAATAAAACCTTGAAGCTGATTGGTTTCTGTGTGGAGCTGCACCAAATTTTGCACTTTCAAGCTTTAGTAAATCAACCCCACGGTATCACAGAGTCATTTAATGTTTATGCGTGATTGACTATATAATCTATATATTATTTGAATGTACTGGGGTGTGTATTGTATTAGCAGTTGGCTAAAGCCTCGTACACATGGTTCGATGGTCGTTTGCAAACGGTTGTGCAACCGCTCGTTGTATGATCATCCGACCGTTAGTATGCGCGATTAGAACAGCCTACGTACGACGGTTGTACAGCAGGAGTTGTATGAGCAAACTATAAAACGTTGGTAGTGCCAACAAGCTGTCGTACGACCGTTGTATCGTGTGTACAGAGATGTAGGTCCAACAAGTTGTACTGTGCAAAACACGCATGCTCAGAAGTCAGGAACGGCCGGACGCTAATTACATGCACCTGAACTTTTTCTTTATACGTTCATAACACGTCCCTACGTTTGGCTTGGTCCTACCATTGTGTAGTTTGTGTCAGTATGAAAGTTACATGATCCAACATACGATTTGGTCCGTTCGGTCATACGACCATCACATCGTGTGTACGAGGCTTAAGTTATATCGTTTGGGGGTGTGTTTGCGGGAATGTTCACAATGCGGTTTTGTTCTCATTTAATAAACCCAGGTCCCCAGTACTGTAAAGCAAGAATGCTAACCCACATTATGCCTCATAAATGAATAATGTTAAAGTATAATAATTTTTTTGTACAAGCTGTATGAAAGACAGGTTGGAAGTGTCTGTATCTGTCTTTCCAGTGCTCCTTGCTGTAGTGGCCAGTTATAGGTGGGGGACAGTGACCTTATTCTGTGTTGTAACCACTTTGGGTGACACACCAGCACCGCAGCCGCCATTGGGCCATGGCTGGGTGTTTGGTCCTGTACCTTTAAGGAGGGTTGGGCTCATCCAGTCACATGTCCTTCATCTATCCATTAAATTGTATGTGCTTCCACTGTGAAGCCTCTTATACAGAGTTAGGTCTGCAGTACACAGGGAGCCTTGTCGGGGCCTGCAGCTTACGCATACACTTGCAAATGTGTGTAACCAATCCCCTGCCTTTTAAACGCTACTGTTAGACAGGTGAATTTGTTTGGTGAAAGACTGGTCGGTAAGTTGAGCTTGGAATTCTTTGTTTTTTGTCTGTATCTGCCTTTCCAGTGATCCTTGCTGTAGTGGCCAGTTATAGGTGGGGGACAGTGACCTTATTCTGTGTTGTAACCACTTTGGGTGACACACCAGCACCGTAGTTGCCATTGGGCCATGGCTGGGTGTTTGGTCATGTACCTTTAAGGAGGGTTGGGCTCCTCCAGTCACCTGTCCTTCATCTATCCATTAAATTGTATGTGCTTCCACTGTGAAGCCTCTTATACAGAGTTAGATCTGCAGTACACAGGGAGCCTTGTCGGGGCCTGCAGCTTACGCATACACTTGCAAATGTGTGTAACCAATCCCCTGCCTTTTAAACGCTACTGTTAGACAGGTGAATTTGTTTGGTGACAGACTGGTCGGTAAGTTGAGCTTGGAATTCTTTGTTTTTTGTCTGGAAGTGGGCATAGACCATAAATGTAAAATCAAATGATTAGCATCTAATAAAAATAATTACTTTCATGTGATCAAATATTTGTTTAAAGGACTTTTAGCAGCTATTAAAAAGACCATGTATATTCTTCAGCTTCAAACTAATAGATCAATAAAGTCCTTTCAAAAGTATATATTTTTTTGTGAGTTTTTATCACTTCAAACATATATTTGTCTTTCCTTTCACTCAAAAATGTTTATCCCTATTTGACCACAATAGACAAATATTTTTTGTGAGAATGAAAGAAAACTCATTTATATGTGGAACAGACTTTCTTTAAGACTCTGGAATGCTTTACAATTTCAGACAGACATCTTGCAGAGTCACATATAGGCTATGATCATCTTTCTCATTGATTAGCATATCTTGAGTCAGTCGGGATACAAAACAGGTGTACCATTGATCGCCTTCCAGACAAAGTGTGGTTCCTTGTCCTTTTCCACCGCTGAGATGGCTAAGCAGACCTCCTACTGCTGAATTATGATCTTGCTTTTATTCCGATATCCTGAGGATCAGTAGAAGCTTTTCCAAATGCTTGAAATGCTCTTGCTGGAGCTTGTGACTGACACTCTGAGAAACATTGTTTTTATTCAAAGGGCTGTTGGTTCAGTTACAGGCGGCCCTTTCATTGCACGACTGGAGAGTTTCACCCCAAGGGACAATAAATTAATGCACTCTCTTTTTTTACCTCATCCTCAATTGTTATTGTATAATAATACTTTTCTTCAAACAAAGATTCAAGCAAAAGCTCTTCAGAAGCAGAGGCAGAGGTTATACCTTTCAAATTGTGTTATTTCTGACAGAATCTAAGTAATTTTTAAATAAATGTGTGTCACGGGCCCATGAACCTACTCCATAGATGTAAATCAAGCTCCATAGTGGATGTTTGTCTCTCAATTTCGATCTCAGTCTATTGCTTCTTCTGCTGATTCTAGTTGCTATGCAACCTTCCAACAGTAACTGCTACAGTTATTGCACCACATCAGTTTGTTTCTTCTGTCAATTATAGCCTGTGAGTCAATTCAGAGAGAAAATTGAACAGTTTGGCAGCTTTTTTTTTCTTCTAATTGGTAAAAGAAAGCAAGCAGTTACTGTGCCGGCTGTGACAATTGCTCCATGGAATCTGCTTAGTGGCTGAAGTCAGTGTGCGTGCTCAGTGCTGGGCAGCAAGCTTTCATGTGGCTTCTGGGATCATCATGTGCAAGGCTCTCACTTTAAGTAGTCAATTTACTGTTCAAGAATCATGACAATGGCTTGTTTTCTGCTTTTTGAAAGAAGAGAAACAAACAAAAAAAAAAAAAGAGGAAAAACATGAAGCAAGGCCAAAACGGATAGATAGGTATAAGTCCTTGGATATTGTTACCAATATGCCAAGCAACGAAATGGCTCCTCTTTCATATTTTTGGCATGTGCTGCTTATGACAGCTAAAACGTTATCTGCATTATATTACATGTGACTGCACGTTTATGCTTACAGCTTAATCCCCCTTAGGGGAAATGTGTTATGAAAATGTGCCGTTTTATAAAGATTGTTCCTTGCAGGTTTGCATTTACTATACTGTGAGTAGTTGTGCTGTTGTGACCAATTAGATGTATTGAAGAGTCCTTCTGAAGTAGATATACTTGAGTTTTAAGGCCATTGTAGATCATATTAAAGTGTTACTAAACCCACAACAGTAAAATCAGTCTGCATATGCAGCATAGCATGCTTGTTATACTCACTGTGGAACTTAAGGGGTTAATCCTCTGCATTGTGTAAAAAGCCTGTTTTATTTTGTATGCATAGATTCTTCCCTCCTGCACTGTCTATCTGGGGAAGTCCAGCTAACACACAGGCAGGGTAGTAAAGTTACGCATGCTCTGTTGTGTCTTTTATGCTGGAAAGAACATTTACTTGCTTTTAGAGCTAGCCAGGTCACATGATTTTGCCATCACACATGTGGGCATGTATACAGGCTGTAGTAGAAATCTCCTCCTACTTGAGCACACAGCTCTGCACAAATTGTGTAGTTTATCAGGAAACCGTGGTATACAGATCAATGAAAAAGGTGTATAGTGGCAGTACCTATAGGTGCATATCAGTGCCACCTACAAGTGCCCACCAGTGATACCTACCAGTGCCCACCAGTGCCACCTATCACTGCCCACCAGTGACACCTATCAGTGACCATCAGTGCTGCCAACCAGTGCCCATCTGTGCCTCATCATCAGTGCCACCTATCAGTGCTGCCTATCAGTGTCACCCACCAGTGCCCATCACTGCCACCAATCAGTGTCACCTATCAGTGCCATCCATCAGTGCCCTTCAGTGCCACCCATCAGTGCCTTTTTAGTGCCGCCCACCAGTGCCACCCATCAGTGCCCACCAGAGCCGCCTCATCAGTGCCCACCAGTGCCACTAATCAATGCTCATCAGTGCCGCCCTATCAGTGCCTATCTGTGCAGCCTATCAGTGCCCATTAGAGCAGCCTATCAGTGCAGCCTATCAGTGCCCATCAGTGCTGCCTCATCAGCGCGCATCAATGAAGGAGAGAAATTACCTGTTTTCAAAATTTTATAACAAACTATGAAACTGTTTTTTTCAACATTTTCTGTCTTTTTTTTCATTTTTTTAGCAAAAAATAAAAAAACCCTGCAGTGATTAAATGCCACCAAAAGAAAGCTCTATTTGCGGTAAAAAAATGATAAAAATGTAATTTGGGTACAGTGTAGCAAGACCGCTCAGTTGTCATTCAGGCTGCATTCACACCTGAACGTAGCATCTTTGCACGTTTTTCGGGCGTTTTGTCGTGCTTATTTGCATGTTTTTGCACTTTTCATACAGCGTTTTTCATGCGTTTTTGAGCTCTGGCCTTTTTTTATTAACCAATAGAAAAAATTATCATCTGTTTCATCATGTGTTACGCCTTAAAAATAAAATAATAATTAATAACTAAACACCCTAACCCTAACAAAAAAATATTATTATTATTATTAATAATAATTATAATAATGTATTTAATATTTTTTAAGGTTAGAGGTTAATTATTATTTAGTAATGTATTATTACATATTATTCATTTATTTTATTTATTTATGATGATTTTTAATTATTTGTGTATTTATTTTACATTTACTTATTCATATATTATTACTATTTTATTTATTTATTTTTTTTTACTTGAGCAGAAAATCGCACAATAACGCACAACAAAATGCCCAAAAACACACGAATGGCATGTTCCCATTAACTTCTATGGGGATACAAACCTCCAAATCTGCCCGATTCGTGCGACAAGAAGTTGTTTGAGCTTCAGGCTTTTGGCTTCTGGCGACTTGAAGTGGAGATATAAACCATCTCCATAAAGAATAATTGATTTTTTTCTCCTTTAGTGTTTTTTAGCTTCAACCAGATAATCGCTCAGGTGTGAATAGGGCCTCAAAGAGTGACAGCTCTGAAAGCTGAAAATTGGTAAGCAAGTGGTTAAAAAAGGATCAAAATCTTTACCAAGTAACTATAGACCTGTTAGTTTAACTTCTATAGCTGGGAAAATACTGGAGAGTTTAATAAAAGACCACATAGATGAGTTCTTGTTGGAAAAAAATATTTTAGGCAGCATTGTTTAATGAAAGACAGAAGTTGACAGACAAATCTGACTTCTTTTTATGAGGAGGTAAGTAAAATCTTAGACAGAGTGGTTGCCGTGAGCGTGGTATACTTGGATTTGACACCGTTCCCCACACACGGCTAATGTGTAAGGTAAAGTCTACAGGCTTGGAAAGATCAGTTTACAAATGGATAGAAAACTGTCTAAAAAACTGAATTGAGAGAGTAGTGGTTAATGACTTATTCTGAATGGTCTAAGGCAGTGTTTCTCAACCGGGGGTCCCCAGGGGTTCCGCGGGATTATGGAGGATGTATACCGCCAATCTCATCCTTAATGCGCGCTGACACTCAGTCAGTGTCAGCGCGCATTGATACCCGATGGTATCTCTGTAGTTCCAGCTCAGGTCAGGGGGCGGAACAGGGACAGCGTGCAGAGAGCAGGAAGAAGAAGGAGGTCTTCTATGGCGGCGCTGACCGGGAAGGAACACAAGGCTCAATCCAAAGATCAGCAGCTCTCTGCCTCCTCCCAGCACTGTGCAATGTGCTCCGATGGCTCTCTGATTCCCCTGCACCCTACATTACCACAGCTATAAGAGTCTTATTGTTGTGGCAGTGCAAAGTGCAGGAGGACAGAGAGCCATTGGAGCACATGGCTTAGTGGGACACATACTGTGAAGGGGACTCTAAATGTGACACCTACTATGAAGCGAGCTCTAAATGGGACAACTACTGTGAAGGTGCTCTAAATGGGACAACTATTGTCAGGGAGCTCTAAATGGGACAACTACTGTCAGGGAGCTGTAAATGGGACAACTACTGTGAAGGGGACTCTAAATGGGACAACTACTGTCAGGGAGCTCTAAATGGGACAACTACTGTGAAGGGGACTCTGAATGTGACACCTACTGTGAAGGGGACTCTAAATGGGACACCTACTGTGAAGGGGACTCTAAATGGGACAACTACTGTGAAGGGGACTCTAAATGGGACAACTACTGTGAAGGGGACTCCAAATGGGACAACTACTTTGAAGAGGAATCTAAATGGGACACATACTATGATGGGGACTCTAAATGGGACATCTACTGTGAAGGGGGCTTTAACCACTTTAAGACCGAGCCTCTTTTTGGAGTTCGGTGGTTTTCAGTTAAAAACAGGTTTTTTTGCTATAAAATTACTTAGAACCCCCAAACATTATATATTTTTTTTCTAAGACCCTAGAGAATAAAATGGCGGCCATTGCAAAACTTTATGTCACACCGTATTTGCGCAGCGGTCTTACAAGCGCAATTTTTTTTGAAAAAATTCAGTTTTTTTAGTTAAAAAATAAGACAACAGTAAAGTTAGGTCAATTTTTTTCCAAATTGTGAAAGATAATGTTAGGCCGAGTAAAATGATACCCAACATGTTATGCTTCAAAATTGCGTCCGCTCGCGGAATGGCGACAAACTATGCACCATAAAAATCTCCATTGGCGACGTTTAAAAAATTCTACAGGTTAGCATTTTTGCGTTACAGAGGAGGTCTAGGGCTAGAATTATTGCTCTCGC
Organism: Glandirana rugosa; assembly: GCA_018402905.1. Lineage (NCBI taxonomy): Eukaryota > Metazoa > Chordata > Amphibia > Anura > Ranidae > Glandirana > Glandirana rugosa. The sequence goes on from BLSH010497386.1 coordinate 1,065,741, forward strand.
TCTAACGATCGCGGTGAAACCTCACATGTGGGGTTTGTACACCGTTTTCATATGTGGGCGGGACTTACGTATGCGTTCGCTTCTGCGCGCAAGCTCGCAAGGACGGTGCGCTTTAAATTTTTTTTTTTTTTAATTATTTATTTTACTTTTTAATTTTTATTTTAAAAAGCATGCCAGGACCTCCAAAATATGAGATCTGGGGTCAAAAAGACCTCAGATCTCATTTTTAGACTTAAATGCATAAAAAAAGAAAAGAAAAAAATTTTGAAAAAAATGACAGGGGAAAAAAAAAATGTCCCCTTTAAGAGCATTGGGCGGAAGCTACTTGTGACGTAGCTTCCGCCCAGCCTTGTTATGGAGCCGGGTGAGCGGCTGCAGCCGCTCACTCGGCACACGGACACTAGAGGGAAAGGACCCGATCATCTCCGCTGCTGCCGGCGGGTCCGGTAAGCGGCGGAGATGACCGGAAAGCGGCGGGAGGGGGGGGGGCACCTCTCCCGCCGCTGATAAAAGTGATCTCGCGGTGAATCTGCCGCTAAGACCACTTTTATCTTGCAGGGAATCGCCTGCAGAAAAAAAAGATACCGGGGTTATGGTAGCTATCTGCTACCATAACAACGGTATTCCACTTCAAAATACCGCAAGTGGCGCTCTAGTGAAAATAGTCGCCGCCCTCTCCACGGGGGGGGG
>BLSH010497386.1:1066449-1110999 GCA_018402905.1 Glandirana rugosa
GGACAACTACTGTGAAGGGGACTCTAAATGGGACAACTACTGTGAAGGGGACTCTAAATGGGACAACTACTGTGAAGGGGACTCTAAATGGGACAACTACTTTGAAGAGGAATCTAAATGGGACACATACTATGATGGGGACTCTAAATGGGACATCTACTGTGAAGGGGGCTTTAAATGGGACAAATACTGTGAAGAAGCTCTAAATGGGACAACTATTGTGAAGGGAGCTCTAAATGGGACACATACTGTAAAGGGGCTCTAAATGGGACAGCTACTGTGAATGGGCTCTAAATGGGACACTTGCTGTGAAGGGGGCTCTGTGTGGGACACCTACTGTGAAGGGGGCTCTGTGTGGGACACCTGCTGTGAAGGGGGCTCTATGTGGGACACCTGCTGTGAAGGGGGCTCTGTGTGGGACACCTGCTGTGAAGGGGGCTCTGTGTGGGACACCTACTGTGAAGGGGGGGAAGTGTTTTTTTACAATATTTATTCTATTATTTGATATGGCTTCTATATTGCTGTTAGATCTACAGCTCGCTGATCAGATCCAATGTTCTGTGAGCTGTAGATCTGAATTTTTTTTTCAGGGGTTCCCCGAGATCTTAAACTTTTTGCCAAGGGTTCCCCGAAGTCAAAAAGGTTGAGAAACACTGGTCTAAGGTTATCAGTGGTGTACCCCAAGGCTCAGTGTTGGGACCCTTACTTTTCAATATATTTATAAATGATTTAGGGTCTGGGATTAAAAGTACCATTTCAGTGTTTGCAGATGACACCAAGCTATGCAGTGTCTGCTTGTAAGTCTGCTTGTAAGTCTCCAACTTACAAGCAGACCTCAATGCACTGTTTAACCTCCATGGCGGTCTGATTATGTCAGTATTTTTGATTGTCAAAGTGGTAAATGTTTTGCATGGAAATTTGTTGTTTTATATTGTAGGCCTGTAATTCTTAGGAATAACTCACTTAAATCTGTACAAACAAGAGTCTAGTTGACATCCCGGGTATAATAAAGTTTGAAACACGAAATAATAAATTATAATATAATAAATAATTTAAAATAATTATAAAAAATAATAATAAAATAATACATTTAATTCAACAATGTAATCAAGCCAAAAACACTGAAATTTGTATATTACTAGCCACTGTAATAATAGACACTGCATATTGGTCTAGTAAACATCTCGGGTATGAAAAATTTTGAAACATGGGACTGCACAAAACCCAATGTCACAATCAGGACAATGGAACCTGGTGGGATGTAGTCCATGAAGTGACGACCAGTCAGGCATTCTGGGTTGACAATGCCAACAGTACGACGTCCAGTTCTATTCACCACCATTGATGGTGTTTGGTGGTTCACAAAGATACATTCAGCAACTTTCCAAATGAAGTCAGAATGAAGCACAGGCTTGTCACTCTTTTTTGAGCAGGATGTAAGCATTCCACAAACATTGCTCAAGAAGATGCCTGAAGATCTTCTTGTAGTACTTCTTCTTCTGTTTCCTCATTGCTGGGTAGAATGTCATTGCTTGGTCAGCTCTGTTGACACCTCCCATGGTGTTATTGTAATCTATCGCTACTTGCGGCTTCATGATTTCTTTCCCACCTTTCGTGTGTACCATAACAATGGCGTATTATGAACTGTACTCATCAGGCACACATATTTCTTGTCACGTCATCACAGTGCCATCATTTTGCCTTTTTTGCCAGGCAACATTTCTCCAGTCTTCAGCTTCTGCCAAACATTGGCGGCATGTCGCGCCGGTTAGCCCTAATGGTTCTATAGGCATCTGTTTTGTTTTGCAGAAGAAACACAGTACAGAAGAAGTATAAAATTTGTCGGTTGTTATGCAATAGCCTGATTTAGCAATGGCTCAATGAGTGAAAGCATGGAAGATGTTGCCATTCCATAGTTGCTGTATTTTGGATTGAATTGTGTTCCTTTTCCAGTGTTTATGACTGAATTCCAAATGTAGCCAGTTGATGATTCGTATAGCATATAGGATTTTACGCCAAATCGTGCTCTCTTTGATGCAATGTAATATACCCAGCTGAGCCTTCCCTTGTTGGCCATTAGGCTTTCATCTATGCTGATATCTCCTTCTGGCACATAGCTCCATTGGAAATTCTTTAGAAACATTTAAGATACATCCCAAATTTTCTTTCATTTTGGTGCAGGATGAATAGTTTCATCAAATTCTTTGTTGTTTTTGAAGTGTAAAAATTTAATGATCAGGGAAAATCTGTACTCTGACATGACCGTGCCAAACAATGGAGTGGTAAGTAATTTATTAGTTGACCAAACCCCCTTCTGCAGGGGCTTCCCCACCACTCCCTGAAGTATCATTAGAAGTGTCATCTTTGGTCACTGCTTCTTGGAAACTTCCGATGCAGAGTAGCTAATTGTTGCTCTTGGTACCGATTGTCTCAGTAACTATTTTTTCAATAACCTCATTGGGCAAAAATAATTGTAAGTATGCCAAGGGGTTGTCATGTTCAATGACCACTTTCATACCAGATGCTCCAGTAAATGGGAATCTTGGGGCGCTGCCTGATCCATACAACAGTCAATAGAGCACCAAGTTCGCACATCACTGAGCTCAGTCGCAGAATTGTTGCTGTCGTCACTTTTAGTGTCTGATGACGAATTTCCCCATTAATCACTATTGCTCAATTCCGCTTGTGATTGTAATTCTCTATTGCTGTTTTCTAGCTGGTTTAAAACCACTTTTGACCTAAACGGACGCTTTTTGAATGCCATGGATGCTCTCAAGTTTCCAGGGAGAAAGAACTGTAAAAGTACAGGCAGGGCACTGGACAAAGCACCAGGGACAAAACTAAAGTCAAATGGTTTGACACAGTAATACAATCCTAACAAATTACAATGTATTGTGTGTATGTCATGTTTTGTTTACTTTTTTGAATTTCCCACTGGTTCCGCTACCCTGCATTGCCGGCACTCGCAGGGAAGGGAACCCAGCAGACGGATACCGGCATCGGCCAGAGGACACAGTGGGAGGACATCAGTGGATCACAGGGACAAGGTAAGTAACACTACAATGTAATCCCAAGCGTGGCTCGGGGTTACCGCTTTTGGTATTAAAATTAACCCCGAGCCACACTCGGGATTACTGCCAGGGAGGTTAATTGACAGATGAGGTTTAATGTAGATAAATGCAAAGTTATGCACTTGGGGGCTAAGAATATGCATGCATCATACATAGAAGGGGGGAGGTACAACTGAGGGGATCCATAGTGGAGAAGGATCTAGGGGTTTTGGTAGATTATAAGCTTAACAATGGCATGCAGTGCCAAGGTGCGGTTTCCAAAGCGATCAAAGTCCTTTCTTGTATTAAGAGAGGTATGGACTCCAGTGAGAGATATCATTTTGCCCCTGTACAAATCATTATTAAGACCTCATCTGGAATATGCAGTTCAGTTTTAGGCAAAAGTTCCCAAAAAGGATATCAGGGAACTGGAGAAAGTGCAAAGAAGGGCAACCAAACGGATAAGAGGCATGGAGGAGCTCAGCTATGAGGAAAGATTAGAGGAACCAAATTTATTCTCTCTTGAGAAGAGAAAATTAAGGGGGGAGGGGATATGATCAACACGTATGAATACATAAGTGGTCCATATAGTGAACTTGGTGTTGAGTTACTCATTTTAAGTTCATCACAGAGGACAAGGGGGCACTCTTTGCGCCTAGAAGAAAAGAGATTTAATCTCCAAATATGGAAAGATTTCTTCACAGTTAGAGCTGTGAAGATATGGAATAGACTCCCCCCAGAGGTGGTTCTGTCCAGCTCAGTAGATTGCTTTATGAAAGGCCTGGATTCTTTCCTAAATCTACATAATATAACTGGGTACTAACATTTATAGGTAAAGTTGATGCAGGGAATATCTGATTGCCTCTCAGTGGATCAGGAAGGACATTTTTCCCCTGCTGTAGCAAATCAGGCTTTGCTGGGGGTTTTCGCCTTCCTCTGGATCAACTGTGGGTATAGGATTGTGTATATAGGATTGTATGATATATATATATATATATATATATATATATATGTTTATTTGTTTATGGTTGAACTAGATGGACTTTTTTCAACCTGACTAACTATGTAACAGGAAGTGGGTCCTGAGTGGATCTTAAGACTCCCTGGTCGATCAGGTCTCAGGACCCGCTTCCTGATTGGCCGGGAGGAGAAGCAGGAAAAAACCCATTGAAATCCATGCGTCTGGTGCCCTGCATGAAGATTGGGGGCAGATCGCATGGATTAGGGGGGCGGTGCCCCTGCGCCCCTAAAGAGAGGGCCACAGTGTTGCCAACCGCCAGTAAATTTACTGACAGTTTTTAAAAATCAGTGATTTTTACAACTGTCTATAAATATCAAGGTCTGATAATTTGTCATGCTGTGCTGACTTTTTAAGTGTAAACCGGGCAAACTACTTGATATGGGTATTGTCAGTGTTTCCATGTTGTGTTTAAATATCAATTGTCTCAGTTTTTAATAGGAGTTCAGTTATTTTTCAGGTTGCCAGTAAAAAATGTGCTCCGCCAGTAAATTTTACATGTTTTGCCAGTAAAAAACGCTGCGGGAGGTTGGCAACACTGGCGGGCCATATCACCGGGCTAGTCATACATGCACACTTGATCTACTCACCACAATGCCTTTCTTTTGAAGAAGCTTTTAATAATCATGAACACTTGATTTTGACAAAGGTTCATATTTTCGTTAATGCAGATGAGGATTGTTTCTGCAACCAGCTGAAACTGACCATCTCACAATTGCAGATGCCATAGACTTGAAATGACAGATAGGTGCCATCTTAACTTTGCGCCATACCAATGCTATATATTCTCCACATTCTTATGATTATCATGATTAAAATTCAGCAAATCCTTTGCATACAATTAGTGTTGTTTGAAACAACTGTATGCATATTGAACATGGGCAGCACTAGGGTATTCGGTTTGAATCCCAACCATGACACTACCTACCTGGAGTTTGCATGTTCTCCCTGTGCCTATGTGTATGTATGAATGTGAGTTAGTGACCTTAGACTGTAAGCTCCTTGAGGGCAGGGACTGATATGAATGTAAAATATACACTCACCAGCCACTTGATAAGGTACACCTGTTCAATTGCTTGGTAACACAAATTGCTAATCTGCCAATCACATGGCAGCAATTCAGTGCATTTAGGCATCTAGACGTGGTGAAGATGACTTGCTGAAGTTCAAACTGAGCATCAGAATGGGGAAGAAAGGGGATTTAGGTGACTTTGAATGTGGCATGGTTGTTGGTGCCAGACAGGCTTGTCTGAGTATTTCAAAAACTGCTGATCTACTGGGATCTTCATGCATATCCATCTCTAGGGTTTCCAGAGAGTGGTCCAAAAAATAGAAAATATCCAGTGAGCGGAAGTTGTGTGGACAAAAATGCTTGTTGAGGTCAGAGAAGAATTAGCAGACTGTGTTGAGATGATAGAAAAGCAACAGTAACTCAAAACCACTTGCTACAACCAAGGTAAGCAGAATCCCATCTCTGAATGCACAACATATCAAACCTTGAAGCAGATACAGCAGCAGAAGACCACATCGTGTGCCACTTCTGTCAACTAAGAACCGGAAACTGAGGATGCAATTTGCACAGGCTCACCAAAATTGGACAATAAAAGATTGGAAAATGTTGCCTGGTCTGTTGAGTCTCAATTTCAGCTGCGACATTCAGATGATAGGGTCAGAATTTGGCATAAACAACATGAAAGCATGGATCCAACTTGCGTTGTATCCACAGCTTAGGCTGGTGATGGTGGTGTAATGGTATGGGGGATATTTTCTTGGCACACTTTGGGCCCCTAGTAACAACTGAGCATCGATTAAACGCCACGGCCTACCTGAGTATTGTTGCTGATCACGTCCATCCCTTTATGTCTACAGTGTACCCATCTTCTGATGGCTACTTCCAGCAGGATAATGCACCATGTCACAAAGCTCAAATAATCTCAACTGGTTTCTTGAACATGACAACAAGTTCACCGTACTCCAATGGCCTCCACAGTCACCAGATCTCAATCCAATAGAGCACCTTTGGGATGTGATGGAGTGGGAGATTTGCATCATGGATGTGCAGCGGACAAATCTGCAGCAACTGTGTGATGCTATCATGTCAATATGGACTAAAATCTCGGAGGAATGTTTCCAACACCTTGTTGAATATACACCACGAAGAATTAGGGCAATTTTGAATGCAAAAGAGGGTCAAACTCGGTAGTAGCAAGGTGTACCTAATAAAGTGGCCGATGAGTGTATATGTCAGGGTTTCTCAACTAGGGTTCCTCCAGAGGTTGCTAGGGGTTCCTTGAGCAATGTGCTATTTCTGTCTCTCAGTTAAGTTCCCACAGACACTATTGATCTTTTTAGATATTTCTAAGGAAGTAATTCTTCCCAGTGGTTACAAATGTAGGGAGCGTTCTTCCCACTGATCATCACACTAATGTATCATGAGTTGTAGATATAGTAAATTTTAGCAGGGGTTCCCTGAGACCAGAAAGCTATTTCAAGGGTTCCTCCATGTTGAAAAGGTCGAGAAAGGCTGGCATATGTAAAGCGATGCATAAATTGATGGTGCTATATAAGTACCTGAAATAAAATAATTAATAAAAATGTAAGAGGTCTTCCAGTGTACAAATCCCTATATCAATGGAAAGTTGCATTAACATGGCCCTCTGATTCCTCCTGTATTGTATTGTAACTGTACTGTCTGCCCTCATATTGTAAAACACTGTGCAAACTGTTGGCGCTATATAAATCCTGTATAATAATAATAATAATAACATTGCAGCTTGAGTTGTGGGACCAATCAATCTTGTGAACCGCTGCACCCACTTCTTCAGCAGTTCCATGTTTTACGGACAGTTCCATGACACATGTATCCATTTGTGCAAATAATCTAACCTTGTGAATGTACTGTAACTAGAAAATAAAAGACAAATCTCCAGCAGTCCTTGGTCACGCAGAGCATTAGCAGCTGTCTGATTTCTAGATGCAACTTGGAAGATAGATATAATCAGATTTTTCCCTTATCTTCACAGGAAACAATATTTCATAACCTTCTGCATCCCTTGCCTTCTACCAGTCCAGTTTTTGCTGAAGAAGAGGGTGCAGACTTTGAATGTTTTAACCCCTTCCTTACCCGGCACTTAAACCCCCCTCCTGCCCAGACCAATTTTTGGCTTTCAGCACTGTCGCATTTTGAATGATAATTGCGCAGTCGTGCGACGTTGTACCCAAATAAAATTTGCGTCCTTTTTTTCCCACAAATAGAGCTTTCTTTTGGTGGTATTTGATCCCCTCTGCGTCATTTCTGATCGCCGCTATAAACAAAAAATGAGCGACAATTTTGCAAAAAAGAACAATATTTTTTACTTTTTGCTAAAGTACGAATCCATTAAAAAAAATATTCATCAGTTTTGTCCGACATATATTCTTCTACATATTTTTGGTAAAAAAAAAAACCGCAATCGGCGTATATTGATTGGTTTGCGCAAAAGTTATCGCGTCTACAAACTGGGAATTGATTTATGGCGTTTTTATTTTTATTTTTTTTTTTACTAGTAATGGCGGCGATCTGCGATTTTTATCGGGACTGCGATATTGGGGCGGACATGTCGGACATTTTTTACACTTTTTTGGGACCAATGACATTTATACAGCGATCAGAAATTTAAATGTCCACTGATTACTGTGTAAATGTCATTGGCAGTGAAGGGGTTAACCTACAGGGGGCAGTGAAGGGGTTAAATATGTTCCCTGTGTGTGTTCTAACTGTGGGGGGGCAGGGCTGGCCGGGACATAACAGATCTAACTGATCCCAGTGACAGGGATCAGTAGATCTGCTATGTCCCCTGTCACAGAACGGGGAACCGCCGTGTTTACAACGGCGGTTCCCCGTTCTGAGGCTCCTAAAGGCGATCGCCGGGTCTCGGGCGGACATCGAGTCCGCCCGACCCACGGGCACACTCGCGCAGCGTGCGGCGCTCACGCGCGCGCTGCCGCTGCCGCCAGGGGGCGCGCCTGGAGCGTGCGCAGTGGAGGACGTCCATGGACGTCCTCCGGGCATTTCAGGTCCGCGCTGGAGCCGTACTTCGGCTATAGCGCGGACCTGGAGTGGTTAAAGAATGTAATTAAGAGTAAATCAGCAGATATGTGAAGTACTGAAATGAATTCATAACTCATCATGTTTTCAGTAATTAGGAGTAATTTAATAGAAAGACATTTTCCTCAGTAACCATTACTGTACTATAATGGTGTATCTCCTTGCTGATGATTTTGTTTATTGACAACCATGCCCCAAGAGTTTCCTACTTCCATGTAAACATTGTTATACAATAAGCTTTAGGGCATAAAGAAGTATCGTTTGCACCCAAACTTTCATTTCCTTTTAAGTGGAAAGAGAAAACCTTTTTATAAATATTTCCAGCATTTAAACTGGTCATATCATGACAGATTATTGTACCTCACAATTAAATTGCCCTTTGATAACCAAAAGCATTAGTACTGGTTTAGCCCTTACACACTCTACCGGTGCAAGTCAATTTATTGAAATCATTTAATGCAATGTAAATGGTACTCTTGATCTTTTTACAGCGAGCAATTCTTTTAACAGCAGCAGAATAGCTTTATACATGACTTTATTTGCATATGGTCTAAGTAAGTATGCTTTCCTTTTTATCATGCTTGAATTAATCCAAGTATATTAGCATATCTTGATATGTATGACTAATGATGGTTTGATAATTACTACACAGTCAATTCACTAGGGAAAGATGACAATCCATGCTTGCATTTTGGAAGGGAGATATTACCATCACTAGGAGAAATAAGCAATAGACTGTACCTATTATTTTTTCTTGCTAAGTCTTCTGTGTAAGAACAATATCAATGTTCTTTGTTTTGTGGATCCATTTCCTGAAAGAATTACTGCTTAGGAAACATGCATATATATATTTTTTAACTTTAGTAACTATTTTACAGTATATAGCAAATTATATACGTACGTGCTGCCTGTCAAGTTCACCCTTTTAAAATTTGTCCTGCAATGTTGATCCAGAGGAAGGTAAAACAAAGCTTCAGTGAGGCACACTCTTATTTATCTTCACAGTGGGGAAAATGTTTCCTGACCCCATAAATCAGATCAATTTCCTGGTTCAATCTCATTTATTTTCTGGTTCAGTTATTCTGCTAAGACATTTCAATACAGCTGGAGATGCCGTTTCCTGATAAAACAAAAATAAGCCATACTCTTTATACTTTAATATATTTATCTCATATTTGAGTTTGAAGTTTTTTTCAGTTTTGATCCTATTAATTATTTTTATATTGTGCTATCATTTTTCACAAGTTCTATGTATGTCGCTTACCATTTTACTTAATATATTGTTATTTTGTTATATGATGTATGAACTTCTCTAGCCATGATTCATTTTTGCAGAAAGTTCTTTACTGTTTTTGTCGTCATTCTTATGTTCCACTTGAGTGAACCTGACTGAATAAGACTGACAGCAATGCATACCCAGTGGAATTTCCCAGACGCTCCATACATTTATTTCCAAGCATTCCAATACATTATGATCCTCTGATGCTGTTGATGGTGTGTAACATGTTAGCTTGAACACAGAGCATTGAACCTCCATCATCCTGTTTTCTTCTGTATTATCCTCTAGTTTTTTCTTTTTTAGCTAAGGCAGAGGCACATTCTTGAGTAGGTCATGTAGCATTAGAACCCATTGCAATCGTCTTCCCTCTTTGCCCAACAGATATTAGCACACACTGTACAGTGATACCTTAGTTCACAAACTTAATTCGTTCCACGACTCTGGTCATGAACCGCGGCAAATTTTCCCATAGGGTTCAATGTACATTTTTCTGTTTATATATAAAATTATCAAATGTATGTACAAAAAAAGGATTTTAACCACTTCAGCCCCGGAAGGATTTCCAGCTTTAGGACCGGAGCCCTTTTTGCGATTCGGCGCTGCGTCGCTTTAACGGACAATTGCGCGGTCGTGCGACGTTGCACCCAAACGAAATTTGCGTCCTTTTTTTCCCACAAATAGAGCTTTCTTTTGGTGGTATTTGATCACCGCTGCGTCATTTCTGATCGCCGCTATAAACAAAAGAAGAGCGACAATTTTGCAAAAAAACCCAAATTTCTTACTTTTTCCTAAATTACAAATCCAAAAAAAAATATAAAAAAACATTTTTTTTCACCGTTTTTGGCCGATTTATATTCTTCCTCATATTTGCGATAAAAAAAATCGCAATCAGCCTTTATTGATTGGTTTGCGCAAAAGTGGTCGCGTTTACGGATGATGAGAATTCATTTTTGAGGTTTTTAATTTTTTTTTATTTTTTACTAAAAATGGCAGCGATCTGTGATTTTTTGCGGTACTGCGATATTTCAGCGGACATGTCGGACCATTTTGACACTTTTTTGGGACCATTGGCATTTATACAGCGATCAGTGCTAATAAAAAAGGCACTGATTACTGTGTAAATGCCAGTGAAGGGGTTAACCTGCAGGGGGCGCGCTAACGGTTAACTATGTTCCCTGGGCGTGTTCTAACTGTATGGGGGACTGCCTATCTGGGGAAGGGAAGTGGTCACAGCCTTCACGTAAAGGAAGGCTGTGATCACAGCCCTTCCCCCTCACACAGAGCGGAGGTCCGTGTTTACATACACGGACCTCCGCTCACTCGCTCCGGGGGGGCCATCGCGGGTAGCCGGCGGCGGCACGCGCTCACTAAACTCGTTCCCGCAGCCGCCGTCGTATGACGGCGATTTGCGGGAACGAGCCACTTTGCCGCCGTCAGATGCCGATCGGCGGTCGGCAAGTGGTTAAACATATATTACATACGGCCTTTTACATTAAGCTGACCTCTTTCATGTGTACATCTAAAAAGAAAAGTAATAACTATAGCTCTTCTTTAATCCTCATTTGAAACAGTCCCAAACCCCAATTTAAATGACTAATCTAGGAGCCAAAAAAACAGCACTGTGCATCCAGGAAAAGATCATCTGAGGGCATGATAAAGTTGTAGAAAGTGAGCCCACCCTCATGGTAGTCAGGGGACAGAAACTCCTATCTGAGTGGACAGGTTCTCCTAAGACTCTTATCTTGCACTGTTTTTCTCAATATGAACGTGTCAGAGCAAGGAAGATGGCCTCAGTTCGTGTTTGTGAACTGAAGCGGAGTTTGCATACCAAAGCAATTTTTTGTGAAATCTTCTGTTCATGAACCGAGTTGTTTGTGAACAGAAGCGTTCGTGAACCAAGGTATCACTGTAAAAGCTTTTTTGCTTTTTTTATATCAGATAATAACAATGTTCTCAGTTTCTTCATGGGAATATATCTCTGTGCAAAAACAAGTGCCTTCAACTGCAGAATGCAATGACTAAAGCTCTCTAGGAGGTCAGAAATGGGCTGCTGGTCATAAGCAATACTCAAAATCAAGACCTGTTATAATTGTTTATGGACATTTGAAGGGCTGGTGGGATGCCACTTTCAATGATACACAAATGTGTTTAAAGGAGTTGTAAATCTTCAAGGTTTTTCACCTTAATGCATATGCATTATGGTGAAAAACCTTCTGTGCTGCAGTTGCCCCTCAAAGCCCCCCTTTTTCTTACCTGAACCCAGTCTTTCCAGCAATGAGTATGAGCCCAGCAGCTCCAGGCACTGTCTCGGGTCCTTGTTGGATAGATAAAAAGCAACAGGATGCATTGGCTCCCGCTGCTGTCAATCAAATCCATTAACGCGTGATCTGGGGCGGGGCCGAGTCCTGCTGTCTGTGTCAAAGGGCGCAGCAGCAGTACTCGAGAGCATGCCCACACGGGTGCTCCATGGAAATTGGCTCTCCGTGGGGGCACTCGCTGAAGAAGAGGAGCCAGGAGCACCGCCGGGGTACCCCAGAAATGGAGGATTGGGACCACTCTCTGCAAAACCCTTGCACAGAGCAGGTAATTATAACAATAAGTGACTTTTAACCATTTTTTAAAATTAAATAACTATCATGTTATACCTACCTGCTTTGTGCAATGGTTTTGCAAAAAGCAGTCCCAAGCCCCACTGGCTGCCTCTTTACACACAGACAATGGGGCTTTGCCCTGTCCCTCCTCATCAGAGGATTTGATTGACAGCAGCAGGAGCCAATGGCTCCCACTGCTATCAATCTGCTCTGTGAGGGAGAGAGTTAAGTCATGCACATCACAGGATATAAATTGGGCTCAGATAACAATAAGGTGGGCTGGGGGGGATCACAGACACCATAGTTTTTTTTTCATTAATGCAGAGAATGCATTAAGGTAAAAAATCCTAGGGCTTTAGAACCAGAAGTGTAGCTCTTTTGTAATTAGGTAATTGATGGCTATGCTCTGAGGAAAAACAATAAATTTACAGAACAACTGGGGGGGGGGGGGGCATTATAATCAAGCTAAATATTAAAGCCTCTCACTGACTCAACATTATCACAAACTTTTGGTCAAAAAATGTGCAGGTTCACCACCAGAAATGGGAAACAAACTATAATAAAGTACACAGTCTTTGCCCCTGGTCAACTGAGTCACAAAGGCCAATAATTTGAAGGCACGGATACCCCAGTCTCTTTTCTGAAAAAGGATGAGTCCCCATTTTCAGGGCATTTTAGAGCTGTGGAGGGAGAGATACTATTTTTCTCCTACAAATTGCTATTCTTACTTGTCAGCCCATCAAAGTTTCTGGCTCCTGAATCCTTTGGATTGCTTCCAGATTGCTTTCTAGCCCTACAAATGCCAGAATTAAATAAGATTCACCATAACAGGAACTCCTAAAGACTTCAATGGGGTCCACTGCAAACTTTAATAACTCCAAGCAAAGTACAATAAAAAATATGAACATTTACCAGATTTGCCGTAAATGGATGCTTTCCTTCTGGTCAGTACCTGGTGCTAGCTCAGGACATAATTATCAATAATGAATGTGCCATCAATCGTTTTGTGAAACACTCATGGTAATATGGCTTAAAGTGGTTGTCAACCACTTTAACCTACAGGTAAGCCTATAATAAGGCTTACCTGTAGGTTCCCTGCATATCTTCTAAACCTGCACGGTTTAGGAGATATACAGTGTACTGTGATGTGCCCACGTCATTGGCACATACATAGTGAAGAAACGGCCTCTGTGCCATTCCTTCACAGAGATCATGCCGCGATTGGCAGCTCCCACGCGCATGCGCGGGAGTGATGTCACACGACTCCGGACAGTCACAGAGCCGGAGATCACAGCCCCGGAAGGAAGAGGGGCAGAAGATGGATGCAGCCTGGAGTGGGGACGTTGCGGGACAATGCGGGCTTCCAATGCAGGTAAGTGCCACATAATGGGCTAATATGCGATGCATACTAGCCCATTATGCTTTCACATTGCAGGGTAATAAAAAGGAGGTAAAACCCATCAGGGTTTACTTCCTCTTTAAGTATACTTGATTTGAAACTATGTTTTAGCTGCATACAACACCTGTCTTTATATTGCTTCAACTCCAAATTTACTGTTGCCTCATCCTGACTTTGCAGCATGATATTCCAACAGTATGGTGCTCGTGTCAAGAATTTTACAGAAATAATTAGTCATTATTTAGAAGTAAGCACCTTTTGCTTTAAAATAATTTCCAGATCCTTGTCGGGTAGAAGTCTTGGGAAATAATTAGAAGTTCTTTATTGAATGGAAAAGCCTTGTTCAGCTGATAGGCACCTTGTCTGCATTTACATACCAACATATTCTCTCTTATAGCAATCTCAGACTTAATTATACAAATTACACATGCCTATGCAAAATCTGTTCTTTCTGCAGTTGCTTTGCACACCATGAGGTTAAAAAGCATTTGAAATAAAGGTAAAAAAATGGAGACACAAATGCTTGATAAATGTGCTGCATTAGTTTCATTTAAATGAAACTCAGATATGTTAATAGAGAACAGGATAGTATGAATTTGTATTGTTATTTTTGCTTGTATTTTAAAAATCCCTTTTGAAATGGATTTCTTTGTCTCCTTTTTACTGGTATGCTGCTACCTAGGACACTCTATTCTACTCTTCTTGGGCATAATTCACTTATGCAAATCTGCATTGAGCACACTATTGTGCTGTGTGCTAAAAGAAGCACGTTTAGCCAGAGATAAATTACAGATTTTACTTGTTTTTAAGGTGCATAAATAAACATATGCTAAGTTCATCCCCTGCATTTAATGCTTTCAGCAGTGGAATTGTAAATGCAGACCTATTAAGTGTTAACAGAAGGAACTTTCTACCTATAAATATTGATAGTGGCAAACATTATTATATTATAGTACAAAATTATAAAGATGCGCCACCTAAATTTTTATAGGTTTAGAAATGACAAATGATCGTTGCACCTAAAATAGCATTTAGCTATAAGAAGATGTTATGGGACCTTAGGGCGCTGACCAAAGTACACATGTGCTCCTTAACCACTACAATACCAGGCACTTAGAACACTTCCCTACCAGACCAATTTTCAACTTTCAGTGCTGTTGCGCTTTGAATGACAATTGCGCGGTCATGCGATGTTGTACCCAAACAAAATGTTTATCATTTTGTTCCCACAAATAGAACTTTCTTTTGGTGGTATTTGATCACCTCTGCGGTTTTTATTTATTACGCTGCAAATAAAAAAAGACTGAAAATTTTGAAAAAAAAAAACATTTTTCTCTGTTTCTGTCACAAAACTTTGTAAATAAGTACATTTTCTCCATCATTGATGGGCACTGATGAGGCTACACTGATGGGCACTGATGAGGCAGTACTGACTGGCACTGATGATGTGGCACTGATAATAAGGCATATATATGCAGCACTGATGAGCACTGATAGGCGGCACTGATAAGCAGCACTGATGGCCACTGATAGGTGGCACTGATATGCAGCACTGATGGACACTGATATTCAGCACTGGTGGGCACTGATAAGCGGCACTGATGGGCACTAATAGGCGGCACTGATGGGCACTGATAGGTGGCACTGGGCACTGATAAATGGCACTGGTAGGTGGCACTGGTGGGCACTGATAGGGGGCACTGTTGGGACCAGGTGGGCAGCAGATGACAGATGCACTAATAGGGGCCCATTCCCTGGTGGTCTAGGGTGGCATCTGAAGTTGGCACTGAGTGCCATCTATGTTGGGTATTGTGCCCCATACCTGGTGGTCTAGGGTGGGCACATGCCTGGTGGTCCCTGAGCAGGCTCCCTGGTGGTCTAGGGTGACGATCCTAGGGGGGCTGCACCAATAAGCAATCAGCACAGAACCCCCTCTTAGAAGAGCAGCTGATCAGCTCTCCACTACTTGCGTCTGTGATCACGGCTGATCACATGGTAAAGAGCTTCCGATGGAAGCTCTGCACCGAGATCGGTAATGCGTGTGTAAGACTGACCCACCACACCACCGAACACCGCAATGCGCACCCCCACGGGCACGCACCAGCATGTTATTCTGCTGGACATCATATGACGCCTAGTCTGGATAACTGAACCACTTCCTGGCCATCATTCCGAAGTGGTTAATAATCAAAAAAAACATATTGTCAATAAAAATATCATAAAGCTGTGAATATTAATAAAAATCTCATCCTTAAATATGCAATTAAAAATTATGTGAATCAAAGAAAAACAAATATCACCCATCAACTTGAAACTGATAAAAAAAAAATATGCAGTAATCCCAAAAAAGTTCATAGATAGATCCAGAGTCCAATCACCAGTGTGTGTAGATTCGTGATGGTAAAACACACTGACGCAGTGAACCGCCAACTTGAAAGTAATCAATATGCGCTCACCAAATATGCTCAGCCACAAAGCGACCACACAGCATGATTAGATACGGAACAGTAAGGTGGTTACAGCCAGATCCTCAAAAACATCCTTTTTTCTCCTTCTCATAAAATCCTTCCTTAAAGCGGAGTTCCACGCAGAAATTTTTTTTGTTTGGCATCCTCTCTTTTAATACTAAATAGATGTAACCTTTTGTTTCCTTACTTTCGTATTTTTTACTGACAATTTTGTTTCTCTCACTGCTGGACTTTTCCATTTTAGGTGAGGGCATCTGAAGCCTATCCATAGTCTCCTGGCATCTCTTCCTGAATGAAGTGCATGGTGGGTAATCATCATGCAGTCCTCAATCTCGGTCCGCCTTAAATTCCTGTCTGGAAATAACATGATTTTACAGTACAGGGAAGCCCACTGACTCCTGGGAAATGATGAGTCACATCTCCCAGGAGGCCAGGCGAAGCAGGAATGAGGAGAAGAGCCTAGGACCTAAAAGGGACAGATTACAGAGACCACCAACAAGCGACTTAGGGTGAGTATAACATTTTTTTCCCCCTCAAAGGTAAGTCTATATAGGCAAAGGACTTGAATGATGTAAAAAAAAATAATTCTGGGTGGAACTCCTCTTTAAGCAATCCTTCTAAAAATGGCTCAATCACAAAGCCACAGAAAAGCAGTACATATTGTGATACTGTTTTTTTTTTTTTATTTAAAAGACTCCAGGGCGCTTCAAGGGCGGTGCGCAACCTCTTCGGAAGTGCTCGCCATTGATTTCAATGGCAGGGGTGGTGGAGGAGCGGTGTAAACACCAATCAATCACCGGACCGCTCCAAAGATGATGCTTTGTAACATCCTGCAAACGCAAAAAGCAGAAAAAGCAGAAAAGCAGGACATATTGTGATACCGTTTTTTATTTAAAAGACTCCTATGTACACAACAATGATTATGCTCACATTTAGCAGAATAAAAAAGTGCCTCTCTCGATGATAGAATGCAGCTCGGGACCCTGTTCAGTGATCGCTTCCTGATGATGGGCAGAAGCTTGAAATGCATTGAGGTTGAGGCTTGAGATGCATTTGCACAGAGCTTGAGAGAGGAAGGAGCAGAGACCCTGCTGTGAGGCGGGTGAGAGATTGCTGCGATCACTGAACGGGGTCCGGAGCTGTATCCTATCATCGAGAGAGGCACTTTTTTATTCTGCTAAATGTGAGCATAATCATTATTGTGTACATAGGAGTCTTTTAAATAAAGCAGCATCTTTGGGGCGGTGCAGTGATTGATTGGTGTTTACACCGCTCCTCCACCGCCCCTGCCATTAAAATCAAGGGCAAGCACTTCCGAAGAGGTTGCACACCGCTCTGGAAGCGCGGCATGCTGGCAATTTTAAATACTTTTTAACCCCTTGTGGGGGGGGGGTTTACAGCGCTGCACTCCCGTCTGCATAGCAGCGTTATAGCGCCGCCATAACAGCAGAAAAGCACCGCTTAAACTAGCAATGCTTTACCTCTACCACCCGCCCCAGTGTGAAAGTACCCTAAGAGCTATAGAGGGTGTGCACACCCGTGGTGTGACACTGGAGCCAATGCACGTGGCCAGTGAGCGCAATGTCCATTGGCCACCTGCAATAGCTCCTCAGAGAGACAGAACAGGAATCTGTAAACAGACAGATCCCCGTTCTGTCAGGCAAGTAGAGAGAGATCTGCTATTCCTAGTAATCCGGGAACAGTGATCTATCTCTACTCCCTGTGAGTCCACTCCCCCCACAGTTAGAAACACCTCCCTAGGGAACACTTAACCTCTTGATCGCCCCCTAGTGTTAACCCCATTTCTGCCAGTGACATTTATACAGTAATCAGTGGCTATTTTTAGCTCTGATCACTGTATAAATGTCACTGATCTCAAAAAGTGTCAAAAAAGTGTCAAAAGTGTCCGATCTGTCTGCTGCAATATCGCAGTCCTGCTAAAAATCACAGATCGCCCGCATTACTAACAAAAAAATAAATAAATAATAAAAATGCTATAAATATATCCCCAATTTTTTTTTTACCAAAAGTATGTAGAAGAATACATATTGACCTAAACCGATGAAGATATTTTGAGTATTTATTATGGCAAAGTAAAAAGCATTGGATTTTTTTCAAAATTGTTGCTATTTTTTTGTTTATAGCGCAAAAAATAAAGTGATCAAATACCACCAAAAGAAAGCTTTATTTGTGGGAAAAAGGACATCAATTTTGCTTGGGTACAGCGTCGCATGATGACGCAATTGTCAGTTAAAGCGACGCAGTGCTGTATTGCAAAAAATGGCTTGGTCATTGATGGGGTAAATCCTTCCGGGGCTGAAGTGGTAAAAAAATTTAAGTAAACCTGCTACCCAGCACACATCTGCACATGTGAGCACAGCATGGCACATGTATGGAAACAGATTCAGAGTCAAATAAATATTTCTAGGGCCATCATTTATGGTTTACCCCAAACATAATGAGATATAGAGGCATTTAGAGCATTGTCTATTGATAATCTTGGAAACTATAATATTTTACCATTTTGCGCATTCACGCAGTTTGAGGCTTGACAAGTTTGCTATCTATTTATAATGTACAAAAAAAATTGGGCATGTAATTCTGTTTGTGTGCAATAAAATTTAACAAATAAAGATTTGATAAACAATAGCACAAATATCGCTCAACATACAAAATTGCAACTATTATATTTTTTATTTTACATGGCCTCTCATTCCAGAAATTCCAACGTACTGTTGATTTTAAGTAAATTTTATAGCCAAAAATGAAGATTTTACAATTTTTTGCAAAAAATTAAAAAGGTTCTCTAGAGAAGAACAGGTTAAAATTTCCCTTTAAGTGATAGAAAGAAAAGAGGATACACTGGCCTTGTGCATTATCCCAAGGTAAAATTTATATAAGGATTAAAAATACTCACAAACATGTGAAGTAATACGCATATGAAAGCCTCCAATCCGGGGCAAACAGTCCTGTCTCGGCAGTAGTCTCTGAACAGTGGTGGAAAGGACAAGAAAGCTGCAGCATCTTACATGTTTCGAAGGCCAAGCCTTCTTCTTTGGAGCTTCAAGACTTGGCCTTCAAAACATGTAAGCTGCAGTAGCTTTCTTGTCCTTTCCACCACGGTTCAGAGACTACTGCCGAGACAGGACTGTTTGCCCCGGATTGGAGGCTTTCATATGCGTATTACTTCACATGTTTGTGAGTATTTTTAATCCTTATTCTTAACAAACTTTACCTTGGATAATGCACAAGGCCAGTGTGCCCTCTTTTCTTTCTATCACTTAGTGGCACCTGGGATACCCCCTATCCTTGAGGGCAGCAAGACCATTGGAACTACCCCTGGAACATTTGTCCACCTCATCACACCATTGTGCAGGAGTAATTGTCTGTTTACTACTATCTAAAATGTCCCTTTCCTTTCACCTAATAACCCTGCAAATAACACACTTTCTGCCCTAGGGTGGCTAGGCCTCACTCCTTCACTGTATCTATGGAGAGAGCCATGGTTGTCTTCCAGGCTGGACTTCAAACATGTTTGCTTTTGTTCATCTCCATTACAGGTTTTGATGGGATTGATGGTTTATACAAGAAAGATTACTTTGTTTCATGTTTCCAGGTCAACTTAGGCTGGCCATACATTGAGCGAATTTCCACCCATGGTTTCAGGAAATACATTTTTTTGATTCCCCAATCAACACTGACAGTGTTGATGCAGGAATCACTGAAGCTGAGCCATTGTCTTGCGTCGTTGTGGGAGGTTGAAGACCCCGCTGGGAGAAGACAGTGATTATTCCTAGAGGGTATAGCAGCCGCTAGCAATAATAGTGGGTAAAATCCAGCAGGCTGGTTGTACCCAAGTTAATCCTGCTGAATTGGCCAAGATTTGAAACATGTATGGCCTGCCTTACACAAAGTGACAAGGACACTGCATTTCCTGCAAGATCAATAGGTATTTTCTGTGTTTTCTGAGAAAGTTCTAAGCCTGACTAAAGAAAACGATTGTAGCCACCACATCTAAAGGCTGATAAGCTTTAATATATACTCCACTTTCACACAGCTAACCTATTTTTTGTCACTTTGAATACATAACAAATACATAGTGCAGGTATCCCAAATTTGGCTGTAAAAGTGACACTACACTTTAAACCAGAACTCCAGGTTTCTCCATACTTTAAATAGCTTGTTTGGGCCAACTTAGCTCAAATAGATTATTTGCATGGCAGAACAGTCTGGATGCTGGGGATGCTGTAGCAGACTATAGATGGATGTGCTACATGCAGTAAGTGCTGTTGCCTTCTCCACAAGTACTAGCGATTTCCCATCTGCCATTACAAAGAAAAGTCATGTGTACAGCATCTGTGTCATTCAGGAGCAGCCTGGTATTTTTCAGTGAATGCATGGTGTTTGCTGATTGACCGAGGTGGAGAGGTGAGCAGATGATGTCACAATGTCCACATTAGCTAATCAGAGAATGCCTTGTATTCATTGAACAAATGCAAGGCTGTGATTAAATGGCAGAGACACCGTACACGTGACACTCTTTCCAGCAGCAGAGTAAACATTGCTCATACCTATGCAGGAAGGCAAACCTGCTTACTATATGTAGCAGAACCTACTAAAGTCTGCTATGGCACCAACAGCGAACAGACCATGCTGCCATGCAAAAAATGCGTTTAAGCCAAACTGGCCCAAACAAACTATTTGAAGTAAAAAGAAACCTGGAGTTCTGGTTTAAGCCTCTGCAGTAAAGTTCACCTTTTATTGTTGTCCCTGTAGGTTCTGCATTAAACATATGTCAGACTGATATTCCTGGGATGCCCTTGAAATCCTTATTAGACCTCAAATACTTAAACCCTTACAATAAACTTCTCATATTTGCATGTTTTGATCTGCCACTGTTCCTCCTGAAGCAAAGAGTTAGATAAGTATAACAAAGTACCTGTTGATTCTGTTCGAGGCATACACTTTAAAAAATTAAAGTAGTTAGAAAGCTCTATTGGAGCTGATGAAGTACTGTTCTAAAGTTCTCTATTGTGCCTTTATCAAGGTTAACATTTTATGGTAGAATTAACCACTTCAGCCCAGGAAGGGTTTCCCAGGTTAGGATCAGAGAAATTTTCATGATTCGGCACTGTGTCGCTTTAACTGACAATTACACAGTCGTGCGACGTTGTACCCAAATGAAATTTGCGTCCTTTTTTTCCCACAAATAGAGCTTTCTTTTGGTGGTATTTGATCCCCTCTGTGTCATTTCTGCTCACCGCTATAAACCAAAAAAAGAGCACCATTTTTGCAGAAAAAAAAACAATATTTCTTACTTTTTGCTATAATACATATCCAAAAAAAAAAATATATATATATATAAAAACAAATGCATTCATCGGTTTTGGACGATTTATATTCTTCCTCATATTTTTGGTAAAAAAAAATCACAATAGGCGTTTATTGATTGGTTTGCGCAAAAGTTGCCGCGTTTACAAACCATGAGAATTCATTTCTGTTGTTTTTACAATTTTCTTTTTTTTTACTAGTAATGGCGGCGATCTGCAATTTTTATCGAGACTTTCATATTGGGGCGGACATGTCGAACATTTTTGACACTTTGTTGGGACCAATGACATTTATACAGCGATCAGAAATGTAAATATCCACTGATTACTGTGTAAATGTCATTGGCAGTGAAGTGGTTAACCTGGGGGGGAAGATCTAGGGGTTAACTGTGTTTCCTGGGTGTGTTCTAACTATGAGGGGGCTGGGCTGTCAGGGGCACCAGAGATCTAACTGATCCCAAGTACAGGGATCAGTAGATCTCTGTCATGCTGCCTGACAGAGCGGGGGACCGCCGTGTTTACATCAGCGCCCCCCTGTTTTTCGTCTCTGTCAAACAATCACGGCTCGCCAGCAGAGATCGCATCCACACGAGCCGCGGCCACAACTCTGCAAAGTGCTGCAGGCATGCGAGAGCCACCATTTATAGACACTGATTTACGCTACAGAGCCACTCTGCAGCAGTAAAAGTACGCAAGCCAGTCGGAAAACCTGTTATCTAATACAAAATTTATATTTTGTTATGGAAGAAAATATATATGCTGCATTTTAAAAGCAGTCTTTCATGTACAGTATCTTGCATTTGATGACCCAAGGTGCAGTATTATTTTTGACAGTTGAGCAAGTATGGTCCTTAGTAGTCAAAATGCAGCCTTTTGCAGAGTTACTGTAGACACTTCATCACATTTGACGCAAATTCTGTTTGGTATAAAGCACCAAGCACAGCATATGTATAAGCTGAGTGAATTTTGCAATGCTAGAAAAACATGTTTGATTATGGCTGAGCAGCCCTCAGGAAAAAAACAACAGCCCACAAATCCTGACATTCAACCCAGCCTTTCTTGCAAATGTCAATGTTGCAGTTTGCCTGTTTAAACCTGCATCCATTCATTTCATTTGCCTTATCAGAATATTCTCTGCAAGGCAAACTAAAATAGCTGTTTCTTAATATTTTATGTTTCTACATATAAGGGCTAGTAAGCTACAATATATCACATTTTTGATTTTGGGTTTAATTAGCTTTTACCTTTTAAACTGCACTAGCTTACATGAAGTATAATAGTCACATTATACAGTATATAATGTCGCTTGGGACTAATGAGAGTTCCTTTTATAACTTACAGAAAAGAAATATACTTCAAGCACAGTTCAGTCACATTTCCATTTGCGCTAGATGATCATAATCCATATAGTTCAGCGCTCCTAAAAAACTAAATATACTGTACTTTTCAAATTATCTTTACAGAAAGATAATAACATGATATCAGAGCACAAGACAGAGCTGGGATTTAAATGAACTCTGGTATATGATAGCCTAAAAGTTCACTCCAAAAAGGCCTGGAGCAGAAGGATTGGTTGTTTCTTTGCTGAAGTGGTATTACTGGGGGCCAAATTCATGTTTTTTTCTGATATAAACATGTTAGTCCTAATAATGTGCTTTAAAAGACCTTGGATCTACATGGAGGTTCTAACGGACTGTTAATTATCCACATGCTAACCGCCAGCAATGTACTGCTGGGGAGAGACCACTGTAG
Organism: Glandirana rugosa; assembly: GCA_018402905.1. Taxonomy (NCBI): domain Eukaryota; kingdom Metazoa; phylum Chordata; class Amphibia; order Anura; family Ranidae; genus Glandirana; species Glandirana rugosa. Next base: position 1,089,424 of record BLSH010497386.1, read on the forward strand.
GCAAATCTCTGGGTTTGGGGTGCGTGCATGCATGCATGCTCCCCGCTTGGCTCCCACTGTAATTGTGCACAGCGGAAGCCTGTCATCAAATCTCGACTAATGATTCATGGTTGGGACCTGCTGATCTACTGTGTGCAATCACAGCCCAGAGCTCTTATGTTAGTAAACAACACAGAGCTCTGTAGGAAAGGAATGATCAGTCAGTTTCTCATCCCTGCAAATCCCTTCCCAGCCAGTGTCATTAGTACAGTCACAGTGTATAGTATTATCACTGATCATTGTATTAAAGTGGTTGTAAAGGTACAATGTTTTTTACCGTCATGCATTCTGTGTATGAAGGTAAAACGTGTTCTATGTTCAGCAGCTCCCCCAGCCCCCCTAATACTTATCTGAGCCCCCTCTCAATCCAGCAATGTCTACGAGAGCCTTGCCTCTCCAGGGACTCACACTCCTGAATGGCTCCCACTGCTGTCAATCACAGCCAGTAAGTCAGTCAGGATATGGAGCGTTTAGGGCCGAGCCACGACTTCGTGTGCGAATGCTTGGGTGCCTCCATTGTAAGCTGCTTGCTGCGGGGGCACCCAGCAGGAGGGAGGGGCAGGAGCGCTGGCGGGGGAACTGAGAAGAGGAGGATCCACGCTGTTCTGTGCAAAACCACTGCACAGAGCAGGTAAGTATAACTTGTTTGTTTTTTTTTTTTTGTTTTTTTAAATCAAGGCTTTAATATCACTTTAATGTCACTGGTGATGCCAGTGGCAGCTAGTCAGTTCCCCCCTTCCCCCTGCGTCAGTTAGTACCTGGAGCAGAAGGATTGGTTGTTTCTCTTCCGAAGTGGTATGACTGGGGGGCGTAATTAATGTTTTTTTTCTGATGCAAACATGTTGGTCCTAATCATGTGGTTTAAAAGACCTCGGATCTACATGGAGGTTCTAATGGGTTATTTATTATCTACCCACCCGCAATACACTGCGGGTGAGTGATTGCTGTAGGCAAAGCCTCGGACTCGGGGGTGCATGGTAGCATGAGCATGGGAGGACATACATGGATGCCCCCCCCCCGGCAATTTAGGCCCACTCTGTTGATGTCTTTTGGTTAAAAATAGGGGAGACCCAGATACTGTCCCCTCCCCTATATGAATTAATAAGGGTACATAGTACCTCTTACACCTTGGTGGGGTTCCTCCTTACATCACTGTCCAAATATAGTTATATCTATATTTGGTCAGTGATGTCACTCAAGATACCCTGCCTCTTTTTTTTACATTAATATATCAGCTAGAAAATGACATTATCCCCAAGCCTCTGTTGGGGACTGAGGTGTCTGTGGGTTGGAGTGTTTGTTATTTTGACAGGTAGGTGAGCACTGTTCATCATGATTGACATTGATCTACATTTCTGGATAGTGTGATTGACAATGGATTTGCTTTTTGGGATATGTTTTTGGGTTTTATTTGGGCCCCCCTTATTTTCAAAGGGAGCTTCCAGATTCCAATAACCTTCCACCCTCGAAACCTCACAACAAGTGGGCCATCACTGTGAAGGAAAATGGCCCTTGTCCTTATCAACATGGGGCAAGGTGATCTGCTAGGGGGCAAGGTACCCTTTCCATTTTAAGGGCATGTGACCTGATATGATTCTGGAGGCGGGAACCACATGCTTCTGGTCCTCCCTTTTCTGGCCAGCCAGACTGTATGCTTAGATGTCTGATAAGCATTATTGAGAGACCACTTTTATGTTTGTACGGTGTTCCCCCTTGAAATCCATACCAGACCCTCATCAAGAAAGGGTCTGATATGTATTTTTAGTGGAAACCCAATTTTGTTTACATCGGGTCCCTCCTTAACATACTATACCAGACCATCATCTAGGATAAGCATTTGGTATAGATGAAGGGAATCAACAATCACTTTGTGTACAAACAGAATGACGTATACGTGAAATGTCATTTACTGGCAATTTAAGTTGTATTTTCTTTGTCAGTTCCAGTTTTTCTGTAGTACATTGTATATATTATACATTTGCACCATTTCACAGGCCATTTTAAGACACCCGCAGGCACATTATGTAAAAGAATAGGCATTTTTTAATTGTTTACTTCAAGCATTATTCAAACTGCTGCTCCCTGCCAAACTATAATTTAATAGATGTGCAGAACTGTTTGTCCTAACATAAGAGTTAAAGATCTGAGGTGGTGGTGCATTATATGTTAATGCACTTAGAGAAAAAAATATCCCTGAGTTTGTCCCCTATCTCTACGTTGCCACCTATAGATATAGAAGCTACCTATAGTGTTCTCTGTATATTCCTACTTCAAAGCATCAAAGAAAAAGGTAAGAAATATATTTTTTTAAATCTTTTTTAGGAATGCTATGCTATAGATAAATTGTGGGGGTTTCTCAAATTTGACCACGGAGATGGAAAACACGCTTTAAACCTGCATTGTTGTCCCTGTAGCTACTGCACCCATGTCAGACTGATATTCCTGGGAAGCCCTTTGAATTCTTTTTATCAGGCCTCAGATACTTAAATTGTATGCAAACCCTCAACAATAAACATCTCTTATTTGCATCCTTATAATCTGCTTATACCTTTGAAAGCAATAAAATCACCTGTTGATTCTGCTGAAAATCTTGTAAGCTGATAACTTTCTGTGCACACCTTGAAGTACTATTCTCTTTGAGGAATTAAAGGAGACACAAAGCTGTTTTCCAGCTGATGAAGCCTGCATTTTCCTGTTGTGGAGTACTAAATATTTTATTGTGCATTTATCTGAGTTAAAAGTTTATGGTGCAACTAAAAGCTGTATTTTATATATTTAACAGTTGATAGGTGCAGTATTATGTTTGGCAATTAAAGAAGAGTTCCAACCAAAAGTGGAAGCTCCACTTATCTACCTCCTCCCTCCTCCGGTGCTACATTTGGCACACTTCTGGGAGACTGCACAGTGGCTACCTTGGCGACCTTGGCCCCCCTCCTCCTTCCTCCGTCGCCGGGCCAGTTAGAAAGCGTAGCACGCTTCGCACATGCACAGTAGGGAACTGGCTGTTTCCCTTGTCGACAGCAGCACAAGAGAACCGATCGGAAAATCAGCTGGGGTGTCGACATTGTGGGATCGATGGACAGACGAGTGTCCTAATATTAAAAGTTAGCAGTATTTGTAGCTGCTGACTTTAATTTTTTTGGTGGAGGGGGCTGAACTCTGCTTTAATTAAGTATGGCTCTTAGTACAAGCAGACACTCCAGCACAACCACAGAATATGCATACAATAGATTTAGTGCATTTTGCAGTGTTATCAAAAAAATGTTGTGGCTGATCAGTCCTCAGGAAACAACAACAACCCACAAATCCTGACATTCGACCAGTGTTAATTTTGGCAGCAAATTTTGATTTAGTTTTAGTCTTAGCACAAAAATGGCATTTTAGTTTCAGTCCCATTTTAGTCTTCTGCAAGTGTTTTCATTTTAGTCTTAGTCTTTGACTAAAATGCCATTTTAGTTTTAGTCCCATTTTAGTCATCGTATTTTAGTCGACTAAAATCTCCAGTACATTTTAGTGAAAAAAAACATTTTAGTCAACTTCAATCGAATGTGTTTATTTAAATTGTAATTGTAATGCAGTATTTAAGCATTTCTCTACAATTTCCAAACTCATTATATACTGTTGCTGGAGTGAAAAATATAATATGTTATTGTTTATGGTATTAAGGTTTGACTTTGCACATGCACTACACAGACATCGATTTAGTCGTTGTATAACGTCTTTATTTAAGTAAAATCGTTTCATCAAGAATACTGTTATCTTGACAAAAGGGTAATGAAAATTGGAAAAAATACAAAAAAAAAACCTCTCTGCGTGATCGTGATGATGATGCCACCACCAACCATGCACTGCAAGTGCACAATCATTTACATGAACAGTTCAAGAAACTCAAACTGAACAACAAAACACAACAAAACATTTCAGTAAGCAGCCTGGCTGACCAGTGGCCTGGTGTCAAGAAGGACAGCAAAGAGGCCACAGGCCAGGCCACTATCTCACTGACTCCAGTAAAAACATCAGAGACAAACTGATATTCTGCAAAAGGTACAGGGATCGGACTGCTGCAGACTGGCCAGTGGCCTGGTGTCAAGAAGGACAGCAAAGAGGCCACAGACCAGGCCACTATCTCACTGACTCCAGTAAAAACATCAGAAACAAACTGATATTCTGCAAAAGGTACAGGGATCGGACTGCTAAGGACTGGGGGAAAGTAATTTTCTCTGATGAATCGCCTCTCTGATTGCTCGGGGCAGCCAGAAAAAAAACCTTGTCCAGACTCCAGAGAAGAAAAGGTGAGCGTGCGTTACACTATCTGTCCTATGTTATACTCATGCCAAGTTGCCAACACAGTAAAGCATCCTGTAAAGCATGGAACACAGCCAAATAAGCATAAAGTATATAGAAAAGGTTACTGTTCCTTCCATTTTATTATTTTAACACTTAACATGTTATGGGAATACTTTTACACAATAATACTACAAATATAATGAAAAAATAACAATGATGTACCCGTAGAGTAGAACAGATAGCGCCCCCATATCAATCATCTCATATCCATGTGATAATTTGACTGGTGTCAACCATGTCATCATGTAAAAGAATAATAAAAATGGCTCACCGAAGATCATCTATTTCGGACTAAGAGTCACTTTCCGTCATGGGGGAGTCTTCATCACTAGAGCTGGGGGGTTCCTCTCCTGCTGCTGCTGTTTGTTTAAATGCTGCCACCATTTTGCTCCCATTGTCTATTATCACTGTAAGGATGCTGCTGCTGCTGCTGCTGCAGAGTGCTGGTACTGCTGTATGGTGGTCTCTGCTCTGAGTAGGCCTGTATGCTACTGTTGCTGCTGCAGAGTGCTGGCACTGGTGGATGGATAGTGATCTCTGATCTGAGTAGGCCTGTATGCTGCTGCTGCTGCAGAGTGCTGGCACTGCTGGATGGTGGTCTCTGGTCTGAGTAGACCTGTATGCTGCTGCTGCTGCAGAGTGCTGGCACTGCTGGATGGATGGTGGTCTCTGGTCTGAGTAGGCCTGTATGCTGCTGATGCAGAGTGCTGGCACTGCTGGATGGTGGTCTCTGGTCTTAGTAGGCCTGTATGCTGCTGCTGCAGAGTGCTGGCACTGCTGGATGGTGGTCTCTAGTCTGAGTAGACCTGTATGCTGCTGCAGAGTGCTGGCACTTCTGGATGGATGGTGGTCTCTGGTCTTAGTAGGCTGTATGCTACTGATGCAGAGTGCTGGCATGGCTGGATGGTGGTCTCTGGTCTTAGTAGGCCTGTATGCTGCTGCTGCAGAGTGCTGGCCTGGCACTGCTGGATGGTGGTCTCTGTGTGGTCTGAGTAGGCCTAATGCTGCTGATGCAGAGTGTGCTGGCACTGCTGGATGGTGGTCTCTAAGTGGTCTGAGTGCTAGGCCTCTAAGGCCTGTAATGTAATGTAATGCTGCAGAGTGTTGGCAGGCACTGCTGGATGATGGTCTGAGTGAGTAGGCCGTAAATTGCTGGGCCTGTAAGCTGCTGCTACAGAGTGCTGGCACTGCTGGATGCCACTACCAGTGGTCGACTCATCACTCAGAGGAGGACTGTAGCACAGTTGCAGAAGACGTGCTCTGGACAGATGGTGGTCTGAAGGAAGGGGAGGCCTCAGGCCTGCTGTATGTACTGTACTGTACTCATGTGCGTCTTACTCACACAATCTGCTTTGCTCTCTGGGAGCAGTGGGTGCCTGGCTGGTGGATGGTGGCACGGTCATCTCGTCAGGACTAGCAAGAGTTGGGAGTCTTGGGACTCGGAGTCGGGAGGCCTCAGCCTGGCTGTCCTGTCCTGTATGCACAGTCACACACAGTGCTGCTCAGTGTTCTCTCTCACTCTCGACTCTCGTGGCATGGTGCTTGCTGGGAACAGATTGAGGAAGTAGGCGGAGAAACCGGAAGTTAGTTCACGTGGGTAAACGTCCCTCTTCGCCATTTCATCCCATTTTTGTTCGTTAACGAAAATGTATCTGATTATTGTCATAGTTTTCATCAGTGGACTGTACTTTTCGTTTCGTTTTCATCATTGTAAAAGTGCCGCTGACGAAATCTGTGACGAAAACGTTTTTGTTGACGATATTAACACTGCATTCGACCCAGACTTTTTTGAAAATGCCGATGTTGCAGTTTGCCTGTTCATACCTGCATCCAATCCTTTAATTTACCTTATTACCTTATTCTCTGCAAGGAATACTAAAATGGTTGTATCTTATTTATTTTTTTGTTTCTATATTGTTAAAATGATGGTTTACTTTTGTTTTACCATCTACAAGTATGTAAACGTTTTAGTTTACTTATAAACACTTAAGCTAAGGTGTGCCCATGACACAAGATTCCCAATGAACTTGGGGTTTTCCGAAAAGAAAGCATAGCAGAAGTTATTTCCCTTCAGACTCTCTTACTTTGATTGAAGTATTGAATTGAGCCCTTTGTATAGTGAAGGGAGAGTAAATTGTTTCTCAGACCCATTTCACTTATGTGCTTAAATGTCATATTGGGCAATTGAAGTCTGTAAAAACAGATTTGTTGAAAATGGGTACAGAGATCCACCTGATAGCTTGATATGAGAATACAACATATTAATATGCATATTTTATATTTACCAAACTAAATGAGCTGGCTATAATAAATAAATAAATAATTACATTCTCTTCAAATGTGTCATAAAGCTGGCCACAGACAGCAGAGAATGGACAAAGTAAAAAACGAAACAAACTAATTTTTACTTATCCTTAGGAAAAATATTCATTTCAAACAAGGTTTTGTATCTTCCTCTTCAGGATCACTTAGCTAGGAATGTGTTCAGCTTTCCTTAGGTATGAGATCATCAATAATTAATGAAACCTATAGGCTTGGCTAATGTACCTTAGTGCAGGAATTTGGATATTAAATGTTCTCATAGTCATGAAACAGCAAGGTTTTCTCTTTGATACTGTGATGCCTGTGCCATTCACTATGAGTGAAATACTCACAGTGATATAAAAGCATATAAAGAAAGCTATAAGCAGACAGACCTTATAAGTCAAATAGATGGTCCTTAAAACAAAGGATAGTACATTTGTGACCGTAGTTTGTTACCTTCTGTGGTTGATTGCCCCCTCAACCACAAGTGTAAACTTAGCCTTAGAGTGATCACTTTACTATTCTCAAAGCAGACGCTCTCGCTTAGCACAAATTTAGCAAGATTCAAATAAGTACCTTGGCATGGCCTGGCTCAGTGTCTACTAAATGAAAATAGGTAAGGTTAAAAAAAAACTTTGCTGAAAGCCATGCAATGTGCAAAGCTGACATGGAGGAAATGATATCTTAATAAAACGGTTGTTGAATTGGTTGAAATAATTACTGGAACGGTGGGTGTCTTTGTGTGACAGGTATGGCAATATTGTCTTATTACTGCTGCAGTTATTTCAATGCGTATGGTAAACATGACTAAGTGGGGTTTATTTACTAAAGAAATAGAGACTTTTCATTTCACAGAGTGAATGCTCACTTTGGAAATTGAATGTTCACTTAATAAAATTAAGCTGTGCCTACTTTCATTATCCAGTCACATGCAAGCAAAACATTTTTTTAGTTTGCTTGCACATGATTGGGGATTCAAACAGAACATATCTTCTTCTTATTTATTAGTCTAAATTAACATTCACTTTCCTAAGTATATGTGAAAGTCCATCCTCATGTCATTTCAATGAAGGCCAACTTTTAATAAAATCTGGTAATTTCTAATAAAAGGACATCGCCAGAGAAATATTTAAGTTCCCAGAGATATAAATATCCTCCTCCTCGATTTTGTCTTGACAGCTTTATGTAGTAGAATGTAGTGAGATGTGCTGGTCAATGTATGTCTGTTTTTTTCTATATATTTTGTATGTGTGTGTGTTGGATCTCTAAATAGCATCTTGCTTTGAAAAATCTACTTCAAAGTGTTCTGTGAAAAAGAACAAGTGTAAGGCCCCATGTAGTGTAACAAATGGTCATACAACAGCTTTGTTTTATGTTTTAAACAGCTTCTAGGACTGGTGGGAAACCAAGCCACCTGTATCTCCTGCTTGTGTTTGCTTGTTTGCCCAGAGTATAATTGCCCCCTTTCTGGTGGCTAGACCTGTCCTGCACCTGTGCCCTTAAGTCAGAGGCTGGCAACCTGCTACTCTGCTAGCCAAGTAGCTGTGAAGCAACTGCAGCCAAAGCACACTTTCTCTCAAAGATACGGGTAAGCCTGCATATCATATTTAAGTTAGACAAGCGCACAAAATGAATTAATAGGGAAACAACCCTAATGTTAATTTTCACATTAAAAAGTTTATAAAATGATTCATCGAATCCTGGGCAACTAAATAAACATTTTGATACAAAGCCTCTATAATTAATAATATTAATCTTGTTATGCTGAAGCGTTTTATTATTCTCATTATGGTATAGTATATCATTTGTTTTTCTCACAGTAAATATTTGAAATAAAGCTGCCTGTACAAACTGATTTCACAGCTGTCTTTTTTATTATACCCCCTGTGTACTAGCCAATTACTGTACTGCTGTTACAGTCAATCACTGTGATTCCTCGATTCCGCAAAGGTCTCCTAAGGTCCTTGTTCATGCATAAAAACATAGAGAAAGCATGGACATGGTTCCTACAGCTCCAGTGCTAGTGAATTTAACTGTGACATTGTCTAAATGATGTTGTGATGCAGCTAGCTTTTCATCCATTTACACTGCACATCAAAATTAGAGATAAGCAAAGCAATTCTGCTGTTCCGTACTATAGGAAGGAAATAACAGGCACCCCAGACAGATGGAGGGAGTCCCAAGAGGGAAATTTTTGAACTTGTTAGAAAATGTCCAAATAATTGCTCCAGATTCTTCACTTTTTTATATAGTAAAGTGAAGGAGCAAAAGTGCTGACCTTGAGCTACTTATTGCAGGTGGCAAGTTTTGTGGCAATTTCCATTACTCATGGGAACTGTAAGAAGAGGGGCATATATATCCTCAATTATACAGTACTTAGGGAGACATCTACCCATTTGTAGACAACCTGCAGAAGTCTTTCAATCCACCCAGTACAGATTGTTCACAAACAATGGTGTAAATCTAAATTTCTACAAAACTTCACCATTTACAAATCTGCCCTACTAAAAATACAAATTCTGTCTCCATGGTATTTCATACATTTCATTAACATTCTTTCATCCTGTCCTTGTGGGCTGTTCTCTACCTTTATTTCTCTATTTCATCCCCCATCACTTCTATCCATGAACTCACTCACTGCTCAGGTGTCAACTGCAACTCCATCTCCGCCTTTGCATTTGCTCTTTACATAGGGGTCCCCTAAGGCTTTGTCCTCAGACCCCTTGTATTCTTTACCTACACTTCTTCTTGGATCACTTGATAACCTCCAATGGCTGCCAAATACCACCTGTAGGCTGATGACACCCAAATATATCTCTGTACCACTCACCTCACCTTTTCATTCTCCTCTCACACTAACTAACCTACTTAAAGCTCATATTTTCATCAACCTCCCCACCCCCATTGCTCTCAAAAGTGAATTTTTCATTAAGATCAATAATACAACTACAATAATATCAACTATCAGTTTTTCCCTATCAGTGCACAAAGCAAGGTCCATTAAGACGTGGGTGAGTGCATTTGGAGTGGAGGAACTTGACTGGCCTGCACACTCAACCCAGTCCTGACCTCAACCCAATAGAACACCTTTGGGATGAATTCGATGAATTATAGCAGAGACTGCGAGCCAGGACTTCTCGTCCAACATCAATGCCTGACCTCACAAACGCGCTTCTGGAAGAATGGTCAAACATTCCCATAGTCACACTCCTAAACCTTTTGGACAGCCTTCCCTGAACAGTTGAAATTGTTATAGCGGCAAAGGGTGGGCCAACTGAATATTGAACACAAGGACTAAGACTGGGATGCCATTAAAGTTCATGTGCGTGCAAGGGCAGGCATCCCAATACTTTTGGTAATATAGTATGTATATATATATATATATATATATATACAGTATCTCACAAAAGTGAGTGTACAGCTTGTATAACAGTGTAAATTTGCTGTCCCCTCCAAATAACTCATCACACAGCCGTTAATGTCTAAACTGCTGGCAACAAAAGTGAGTACACCCCTAAGTGAAAATGTCCACATTAGACTCAAAGTGTTAATATTTTGTGTGGCCACCATTATTTTCCAGCACTGCCTTAACCCTCTTGGGCATGGAGTTCACCAGAGCTTCGCAGGTTGCCACTGGAGTCCTCTTCCACTCCTCCCTGATGACATCTCAGAGCTGATGGATGTTAGACACCTTGCACTCCTTCATCTTCCATTTGAGGATGCCCCACAGATGCTCAAAAGGGTTTAGGTCTGGAGACATGCCTGGCCAGCCTATCACCTTTACTCTCAGCTTCTTTAACAAGGCGGTGGTCGTCTTGGAGGTGTGTTTGGGGTCGTTATCATGTTGGAATACTGCCCTGGGGCCTAGTCTCTAAAGGGAGGCGATCATGCTCTGCTTCAGTATGTTACAGTACATGTTGGCATTCATGGCTCCCTCAATGAACTGTAGCTCCCCAGTGCCAGCAGCACTCATGCAGCCCTAGACCATGACAATCCCACCACCATGCTTGACTGTAGGCAAGACACACTTGTCTTTGTACTCCTCATCTGATTGCTGCCACACTCTCTTGACACCATCTGAACCAAATAAGTTTATCTTGGTCTCATCAGACCACAGTACTTGGTTCCAGTAATCCATGTCCTTCAACTGCTTGTCTTCAGAAAACTGTTTGCAGGCTTTCTTGTGCATCATCTTTAGAAGAGGCTTTCTTCTGGGACGACAGCCATGCAGACCAAATTGATGCAGTGTGCTGCGTATGGTCTGAGCACTGACAGGCTGACTCCCCACCCCTTTAACCCCTGCAGCAATGCTGGCAGCACTCATACGTCTGTTTTCCAAAGACAACCTATGGATATGATGCTGAGCATGTGCACTCAACTTCTTTGGTCGACCATGGCGAGGCCTGTTCTGAGTGGAACCTGTCCTGTTAAACCGCTGTATGGTCTTGGCAACTGTGCTGCAGCTCAATTTCAGGGTCTTGGCAATCTTCTTATAGCCTAGGCCATATTTAAGTAGAGCAACAATTATTTTTTTCAGATCCTCAGAGAGTTCTTTGCCATGAGGTGCCATGTTGAACTTCCGGTGACCGATATGAGAGAGTGAGAGCGATAACACCAAATTTAGCACACCTGCTCCCCATTCACACCTGAGACCTTGTAACACTAACAAGCCACATGACACCGGGGAGGGAAAATGGCTAATCAGGCCCAATTTGGACATTTTCACTTAGGGGTGTACTCACTTTTATTGCCAGCGGTTTAGACATTAATGGCTGCATGTTGAGTTATTTTGAGGGAACAGCAAATTTACACTGTAGCAAAGTGTAATTTCTTCAGTGTTGTCACATAGAAAGATAGAATAAAATATTTACAAAAATGCAAGGGGTGTACTCAGTTTTGTGAAATACTGTATATATATATATATATATATATATATATATATATATGTATATATATATATATATATATATACACAGTATTACCTATAATGTATATAGATATACAGGTGCATCTCAAAAAAGTAGAATATCATCAAAAAGTTAAATTATTTCAGTTATTCAATTCAAAAACTGAAACTCATATATTATGTAGATTAATTACACACAGAGTGATATATATATATCAAGCATTTCTTTCTTTTAATTTTGATGATTATGACTTTCAGTAAGTGAAAACCCAAAATTCAGTATCTCAGAACATTTAAATATTACATAAGACCAACAAAAAAAAAAATGGATTTTTAATACAGAAATGTTGGCTTACTGAAAAATATGTCCATGTACAATATAGTATGCACTTAATACTTGGTCAGGGCTCCTTTTGCATTATTTTTGCAGACTTTTACTGCATAAATGTGGCATGGCATGGAGGTGACCAGCCTGTGGCACTGCTGAGGTGTTATGGAAGCTCAGGTTGCTTTGATAGGTGCCTTCAGCTTGTCTGCATTGTTGGGACTGGTGTCTCTCATCTTCTTTTTGACCATACCCCACAGATTCGCTATGGAGTTTAGATCAGGTGAGTTTGCTGGCCAATCAAGCACAGTGATACCATAATCATTAAACCAAATATTGGTACTTTTGGCAGTGTGGGCAGGTGCCAAGTCCTGCTGGAAAATGAAATCAGCATTTCCATAAAGCTGGTCAGAAAAGGGAAGCATTAGGTGCTCTAGAATTTTCTGGTAAAGGGTTGTGCTGACTTTGGACTTGATAAAACACAGTGGATCAACACCAGAAGATGACATGGCTCACCAAATCATCACTGACTGTGGAAACTTCACACTGGACCTCATGCAACTTGGATTATGTGCTTCTCCACTCTTCCTCCAGACTCTGGGACCTTGATTTTAAAATTACATGCAAAATTTACTTTCATCCAAAAATAAGACTTTGGACCACTGAGCAACAGTCCAGTCCTTTTTCTCCTTAGCTCAGGTAAGATGCTTCTGATGTTGTCTCTGGTTCAGGAGTGGCTTGGCACGAGGAATGCAACAGTTGCAGCCCATGCCCTGGATATGTCTGTGTATGTGGTGGCTCTTAAAGCACTGACACCAGCTGTAGTCCACTCATTGTGTATCTCCCCTAAATGGCCTTTGCTTCACAATCCACTCAAGGTTGCAGTTATCTCTGTTGCTTGTGCTTTTTTCTACCACACTTTTTCCTTCTATTCAACTTTCCATTAATATGCTTTGATACAGCACTGTGAACAGCCATCTTCTTGGCAATGGCCTATTGTGACTTACCATTCTTGTGGAGGGTGTCAATGACTGTTTTCTGGACAACTGATTATTTAATCACTTGCTTACTGGGCACTTAAACCCCTCTCCTGCCCAGGCCAATTTTCAGCTTTCAGCCCTGTCGCACTTTGAATGACAATTGCATGGTCATGTAACACTGTACCCAAATTAAATTTGTATCATTTTTTCCCCACTAATAGATCTTTCTTTTGGTGGTATTTAATCACTGCTGGGTTTTTATTTTTTACGAAAATTTAGAAAAAAAAACGTATCATAGTTTGTTATAAGGTTTTGAAAACAGGCAATGTTTCTCCTTCATTGATGTAAGCTGTTGAGGAAGCACTGATGGGCACTGATGGGCACTGATAGGCTGCACTGATTTGCACTGATAGGCTGCACTGATAGGCACTGACAAGGCGCACTACTGGGCACTGATAGGTGTCACTGGTGGGCACTGATGAGGCAGCACTGGTGGGCACTGATGGGTGACACGGGTAGGTGGCACTGATGGGTGACACTGATGGGCGGCACTGAAGGGCACTGATGGGCAGCACTGAAGGACACTGATTGGCGGCACTGAAGGGCACTGGTGGGTCACACTGATAAGCGGCAATGATAGTTGGCACTAATGGGCACCGATGGACACTAATGGGTGGCACTGATGGGCACTGGTAGGCACTGATAGGTGACACTTATAGGCAGCACTGATAGCTGGCATTGAAGATGAGGCACTGATGGGCACTGGCTGGCAGCAATGATGGGCATTGATAGGTGGCACTGCTAAGCACTGATAGATGGCACTGCTGGACACTGGTAGGTGGCACTGCTGGGCATCTGTAGGTGGCACTGCTGGACACTGGTAGATGGCACTGCATAGCAGCAGTGCCTCTCTGTATTCGGGACCGATGTCCCTCTGTCCTCAGCATCAGAAAAAAAAAAGCTGAATACTGATCCTTTATATACATCACGTGATTAGCTGTCATTGGTTGACAACTGATCATGTGGTAAGGGGCTGGGACCAGCCCCTTACACTGACCTGTGATCAGCTGAGTCTCATAGACTCGGTGATCACAGAGTGCACCGCGTGCAGCCCGCAGGGTAGCGCAGGCAGCTCGTGCACGGGATGACATCCATGGATGTCGACCCGGCAATTCAGGTCCGCGGTGTAGCCGTCTTTTGGCTATAGCGCGTACGTGAAGGGGTTAAATGCTCAGGAAACCTCTACAGTTGTTTTGAGTTAATTAGCTGATTAGAGTGTGGCAATATGAGTCTACTATATTGAACTTTTTCACAATATTCAAATTGTCAGAGATACTGAATTTTGGGTTTTCACTAGTTGTGAGTCATAAACATCAAAATGAATGCTTGGCATATATCAATCTGTGTGTAATGAATCTATATAATATATTAGTTTCACTTTTTGAATTTAATTACTGAAATAAATTAACTTTTTGAGATACACCTGTACTATATATATATTGTGGGAGATTAGCTTGTGTAGATCACCTTTCCTGGGAAAAAGGTAGCGGGAAGACCAACGTTCTTAAAAGTCTGGCGGGTTGCTAGTTTTAATTAGATAAAGGTTGCAAGTCATAAAATAAACAAAACATCAACACAAAACCTTGCCGTCCAGCGCTAAACTACTACAGAGTAGGATACCGCTACGATGTCGGGCTTGTCCCTGACACCTTCAAACATACAAACGGAAAATTTTTCTCTTGCAGTCCCTAGAGCAACCAACTCCCATGGTGTAGCTCTCTCAGTGTAGTCATACTGAGTCCCAGGCCAGAGCCAACTGAAATCTCTTCCTGGTCACTAAATGCAGCTGATGAGGGATTTGGGTGGACCAGAAACTCCGGCTGGAACCAGCTCTGCCACGGTAGCTGACAAAACCCGGGTCGGACACTCACCAGTCTACTCCAAGTGAACACATGTGAGGCAACAAATATTGCCGGTCCACTATCGCACCTCACATAATGTCACATATCCCTCCCTCTGCTCAAGCCCCTATGGCTGAGCAACTGTCATACCCATACTGTGGACCAGGGGAAAGGGCATCCACATTGTTCTGCAGCTTTCCCGCCCTATGTTCCACTGTAAACTTGTAAGGTTCTAGGGCCAAAAACCACCTTGTCACCCGACTGTTTTTTTCCTGTTGTCACACATCCACTTCAGGGGGCGTGGTCAGTGACCAGTCAAAATGGCCTGCACAGTAAATAATACTTTAGGGATTCCAAGGCCCATTTAATGGCAAGACATTCCTTCTCGACTATGGCATAATTTTTCTCATGCCGGTTTAGTTTTTGGCTTAAGTATACCACCGGGTGCTCCTCCCCGGCCCTGATCTGGGACAGTACAGTCCCTAGACCCACATGAGAGGCATCGGTCTGCACCACAAAGTCCTTGGTGAAGTCTGGGGTCACCAGCACCAGTTGTACACAGAGGGCTTGTTTCAACTTCTGAAACGCTCTCTCGGCTTCGGGGTTCCACTTCACCATTACCAACCCCCTACCCTTTTTCAGGTCCATCAGTGGGACGGCAATGGTGGCAAAGTCGGGTATAAAGCGCCTATAGTACCTTGCGATCCCCAAAAATGCTCGCACCTGCTTTTTAGTCAAAGATTGGGGCCATTTCTGGATTGCCTCCACTTTGTTGGTTTGAGGTTTAATGAGTCCCCGACCGCTAATGTGGCCAAGGTATTTGGCCTCCTCTAGACCAATGGCACGCTTGCTTGGGTTGGCTGTGAGACGTGCTTTCCTAAGGGAATCTATCACTTTTTGCATTTGGGGTAGATGCGATTCCCTATCGGGGCTGTGGATGACCACATCATCCAAATAGGTGGCTGTGTAGGAGCGGTGCGGTCTTAGGGGTTTATCCATCATTCTTTGGAATGATGCAGGGGCACCGTGTAACCCAAATGGCATTTGCTTGTACTGAAACAACCCTTCAGGGGTAGAAAAAGCAGTCTTCTCTTTTGTTGTCTGTGTGAGGGGTATCTGCCAATAGCCCTTAATTAGGTCTAGGGTTGTTATTTACCAGGCACCTCCCAATCAGTCTATAAGTTTGTCAACTCTAGGTATCAGGTATGCATCAAACTTGGACACGCTATTTAACTTTCTAAAGTCATTACAAAATCTTCTAGTGCCATTGGGCTTCGGGACCAGCACTATGGGGCTCGAACAGTCACTGTGGGACTCCTCTATCACGTCCAATTCTTACATGGTTTTGATTTCCTTTGCCACGGCCTCTCGTCTAGCCTCAGGGATTCTATAGGGCTTCACATTTATGTGAACACCTGGTTCCATGATCATGTCATGCTGGACCACTGAGGTCAGTCCGGGTAAAGGGGAGAAAAAGTCTCTATTTTTACTCACAAATTCCTTAACATCATTTTGTCATTTCGTTGCGCTACGGAAAAGGACTAGGTTATGGGGATGTCAGGGGTCATTGGTATCCTGTCCTTTTGGGGAGGGGAGATGGGGTAAACTCTCTCTATCCTTCCATGGTATTAAGAGATTAACCTGGTAAATTTGTTCTGGTTTTCTCTTCCCTGGCTGGTAAATGTTGTAGTTTACCTCCCCTGTTCTTTCCCTAACCTCAAAGGGACCCTGCCACTTGGCCAGGAATTTACTTTCCACAGTGGGGACTAGCACCAGCACTCTATCCCCGGGGTTGAAAGTTATGGTCTTGGCACCCCGATTATAAACCCTCCTCTGGGCTTCCTGGACTTGCTCCATATGTTCGCGTACCAGGGGCAGGACAGCTGCAATTCAATCCTGCATCAAGGAAACATGCTCAATGACACTTCTATACGGGGTGGCCTCCCTTCCCACATTTCTTTTGTGACATCTTGCAGCCCCCTGAGATGTCTACCATACAAGAGTTCAAACGGGGAATAACGCGTAGACGCCTGCAGAACCTCCCGCATGGCAAACATGAGACTTGGTAGAAAAAAATCCCAATTTCTCCCATCTTTGCTGACCACCTTTTTTAACATACTTTTGAGGGTTTTATTAAATCTCTCCACAAGTCCATCCATTTGGGGGTGGTAGATAGAGGTACAGAGATGGCAGATTTTGTACAACTTGCACAGTTCCTTAGTAACCCTGGACATGAAGGGGATGCCCTGGTCCATTAAGATCTCTTATCCCTATGCGACTGAACACCTGGACCAATTCCTTGGTGATAGTCTTAATGGAGGTATTCCACAAGGATATGGCTTCAAGGTAGCGTGTTGCGTAGTCCAGTATTACCAGAATGTGTTGGTGGCCCCGGGCAGACTTTACTACTGACCCCACCAGATCCATGCCAATTCTCTCAAACGGCACTTCAATTATGGGTAGGGGAACAAGCAGACTGTGAAAATGGGGTGACGGTGCAGACATTTGACACTTGGGGCTTGATTCACAGTACTCTCTAACATCTGCATACAGCCCGGGCCAGAAGAACCTCTGGGTTATCCTCTCCCTGGTCTTCTCCATACCGAGATGCCCCCCATTATATGCCCATGGGCCAAGTCTTGCACCATCCTGCGGAAGGGTTTGGGAACCACCAGCTGTTCTACCTCCTCCTTACCGTGTTTTACCACCTGGTACAGAAGATTGTTGTTAAGAGCCATGTACGGAAAACACACCCTCCAATTAAAATCCACAGGTTCCCCATCTATCATCTTAACATTCTCTCTGGCTCTAATGAGGGTGACATCTTGTAATTGCTCTGTACAGAAATCCTCTCTCCTGACCTCTAAGTCAGGGGTCACATTCTGTCCACTCTCACTATTAGAGTCAGAGAGGTTCTCTGATTCATTAAGCTCCAGCTAAGAGCTGTCTTCCAGCTCCTCTGGCTCCCCAGTCATTACAGGAAAAGGAAAAGGGTATCACCCCTCCTCGGTCCTGCCAACCGTCTCCTCTTCTATTTGACAAAAAGGTTCTGGTGAGAGCTCCCCCAGCAGGGAGAGCTCTATCCTCCAGACTCTCTGTGCCTTCCCATAACCTCCAAAAATGGGGAAAATCCCTACCCATCAGGACCTCATGAAGCAGGGAAGGTACCACCTCCACTGAGTGTGTCACGCTGCCCCAAGGGTTGCCAATCTCAACCACCACAGTCTGGTAGTCCCGAGTGTCCCCATGGATGCAAATGACCCCGAGGTGCTAGGGTGTAATCTTGCGGGGCTCACACACTTGCTATTGACTATTGTCACAATGCTACCCGAATCAAGCAGTGCAATGACTGGTTTCCCAACCACAGAAATCACACACATTTGTTTTTACATGTGGCCCTGCCGGAAAGCAGCGCATGCGACCTGTGCAAAAAGAGAGATGTGTCTTTTAATATAAGCATTATCCAACTGCATTGGTTCATCATTTAGAGGACAATTGGCAGCAATATGTCCCAGTGCGTGACAACGGTAGCACTGTATGTGCTCTACACCCATTCCTCTCAAGGGTCCCCAAGACCTTCCTGGCTTCTTTGGCCAGTCTCCAGGTCTAGGGCCCATAGTCTCCTTAGCTGTAGCAGTTTTAACAAACTTCCCCATGCCCTGGAACCCTGGAAAAGGGTCAGGGCGATTTCTCACCCCTAGATACATTGGAGTGGGGCTCAGACAGGTACCACAAGTTCTCAGCCGCACTGTATCTCTCCACGAGGTACACCAGTTGGGTTGCCATTTTGGGGTCTCCATGGCTGACCCACTTTCTCAAAGTCATAGGGTGCGTGCGCAGATACCGGTCCATGACCACAAGCTCACGAACTGAGGGCTCGGCAAAGTCTCAGGCTGTAACCACTTCTTGGTGAGGTGGATTAAGTCAAACATTTGGGAGTGGGGTGGCTGGTCCATGCGGTAGGTCCACTGATGCACCTGTTGAACCCAGACTGCCATGGTGACACCCAGGCTTGCGAGTATCTCCGTTTTTAGTGACTCAAAATCCTGGGCCTTATCGGGTTCCAAATCAAAATAGGCCTTTTGGGACTCACCTGTCAGAAAAGGTGCTAGCTGTTCCGAACATTGTTCTTTTGGCCATGAGTGACTCGTTCAAAAGTTGTGAGGTACGCCTCCACATCATCTGCAGGTGTCATCTTCTGCAACTGGTAAGAGGCGTGTACCAATTTTGGTTCTACTGCCACGGGAGATGCGGGCCCCTACTTTAACTCAAGCAGAGCCTCCGAAAACCAGAGATGCATCTCCTGCTGAGCTGCCAGGGCCTGGCGATTCGCCTCTTGCTGTGCTGCAGCGGCCTGGCGCTTCACCTCATGCAGTTGGCAAATTTCCTCCTGCTGTGCTGTAGCTGTCTGGTGACTTACCTCCCGAGGTGCTGCAGTGGCTTGTACGACCTAGAGGTTGGTCTCCCTCTGGACCGCAGTCGCCTGTATCAAGGCCTTCAACTCCATTTTAAAGAAGATGCCCGCTGAGTCCACCATGTGTGGGAGATTAGCTTGTGTGGATCACCTTTCCTGGAAAAAAGGTAGCAGGAAGACCAATGTTCTTAAAAGTCTGGCGGATTGCCAGTTTTATTTAGAAAAAGGTTGCAGATCATAAAATAAACAAAACATCAAAACAAAACCTTCCGGCACTAAACTACTACAGAGCATGATACCTCTCTATACGATGTCGGGCTTGTCCCTGACACCTTCAAATAAACAAATGCAAACCTTTTCTCTTGCGGTCCCTAGAGCAACCAACTCCCATGGTTTAGCTCTCTCAGTGTAGTCATACTGAGTCCCAGGCCAGAGCTCAACTGAGATTTCTTCCTGGTCATTAAATGCAGCTGAAGAGGGATTTGGGCGGACCAGAAACTCCAGCTCTGCCATGGTGGGCGGCAAAACCCATGTCGGACTCTCACCAGTCCACTCCAAGTGAACGCATGCGAGGCAACAAATTTCACCCATTCACTATCGCACCTCACATAATGGCACAATATATATAAATACAGTATCTTACAAAAGTGAGTACACCCCTCACATTTTTGTAAGTATTTTAGTCTATCTTTTCATGTGACAACACTGAAGAAATGACACTTTGCTACAATGTTAAGTAGTGAGTGTACAGCTTGTATAACAGTGTAAATTTGCTGTCCCCTCAAAATAACTCAACACACATACATTAATGTCTAAACCGCTGACAACAAAAGTACACCCATAAGTGGAAATGTCCAAATTGGGCCCAAAGTGTCAATATTTTGTGTGGCCACC
This sequence comes from Glandirana rugosa, assembly GCA_018402905.1. Classification (NCBI taxonomy): domain Eukaryota; kingdom Metazoa; phylum Chordata; class Amphibia; order Anura; family Ranidae; genus Glandirana; species Glandirana rugosa. The sequence continues at coordinate 1,109,534 of BLSH010497386.1, forward strand.
ATTATTTTCCAGCACTACCTTACCCTTCTTGGGCATGGAGTTTACCAAAGCTTCACAGGTTGCCACTGGAGTCCTCTTTGTCTGTTATTGTCTTGGTGGTATGTTTGGGGTTGTTATTATGTTGAAATACTACCCTGCAGCCCAGTGTCCTAAGGGAGAGGATCATGCTCTGCTTCAGTATGTCACAGTACATGTTGGCATTCATGGTTCCCTCAATGAACTGTAGCTCCCCAATGCGGATAGCACTCATGCAGCCCCAGACTATGACACTCCCACCACCATGCTTGACTGTAGGCAAGACACACTTGTCTTTGTACTCCTCACCTGGTTGCTGCCACACACGCTTGACACCATCTGAACCAAATAAGTTTACCTTGGTCTCATCAGACCACAGGACATGGTTCCAGTAATCCATGTCCTTAGTCTGCTTGTCTTCAGTAAACTGTTTGCGGGCTTTCTTGTGCATAATCTTTAGAAGAGGCTTCCTTCAGGGACGACAGCCATGCAGACCAATTTGATGCAGTGTGCGGCGTATGGTCTGCACACTGACAGGCTGACCCCCCCACCCCTTCAACCTCTGCAGCAATGCTGGCAGCACTCATGTGTCTATTTCCCAAAGACAACCTCTGGCTATGACGCTGAGCGCATGTACTCAACCCCTTTGGACAACCATGACGAGGCATGTTCTGAGTGGAACCTGTCCTGGTTAACTGCTGTATGGTCTTGGCCACCATGCTGCAGCTCAGTTTCAGACTGAGACTTCAGTCTTGGCAATCTTCTTATAGCCTAGGCCAGGGACAGACTGGCCATAGGGCAGACCGGGCATTTTCCCGGTGGGCCGGGGCTGCCAGCTCCTTGGCCTGTTGATGTCCATGGGTTAACACAGGCCGTGGCTGCCACTCACCTACCGCTATGCGGCCGTGCCTGTGTCTTCTCTAGTGGAACTACGAGCGGCTGCATGGGCCGAGCTGTGTGTCTCACACACACAGCTCAGTCTCAGATTCGATGCTGACAGTTCCACTCTCCTCTCTGCTTGGATGGACTGCTCCTCGCCCCGCCCCTCTACCCCTGTGTCTGCCCCATCCACACTCCCCGAGGATGTGTGGGTGGGAAGTTGAAACCAGAAGAGGAGAGCTGCAAACAGCATGTGCCTGAGCCTCCATTCCTGGGATGAGTAAGCTCACCCTCTCTCCTGCCTCCCAGTGTACAAAACAAATTAAAGGGTGCTGTGTGGACTCTAATGCAAGAGGGGGGCTTTGGTGAGCAGAGACCCCCTTACATCAGAGTTCCCCTTTACACCAGAGTCCACACTACCCCCCTTAAATCAGGGATCTCAACACCATTTTACATCAGATCCCCCTTAAATCAGGGTTCCCCTTTACATTAGAGTCCACAGAGCTCCCCCTTACAGTAAATGGAAATTCTGCAGACTCTAAGGGGGGTCTGTGCAGACTCTGATGTAAGGG
>BLSH010497386.1:1163564-1174231 GCA_018402905.1 Glandirana rugosa
GTCTCTTATACACATCTGACTGTAAGTCCTCAACGGTTTCGGGGATGCCCCTTATCCGTAGGTTTGACCGCCGGGAACGATTTTCAAAGTCCTCTAAATGCAGCTGTAACGTGAGGTTCTCTTCCCTGAGTGCCTCCATATCATTGGACTGGGAGGCTAGCTGTTGCTCAAGGTCGTCGACTCTCAATTCTAGGTCAGAGGTGCGCTGACCCAGCTCCCTGATCTCCCTGGTTAATTGTTCAGTGATCTGGTCTGATGTGTGCTGCAGAGCACGGTGGAGCATTTTTTCAAATTGCTTGAGTATGTCTGTTTGCGAGTCTCCTGCAAGAGGAGTTGCCAGGGAGTCTGTGTCTGACTCACCTTCATCCGGGTGGCGGAGACGGGAGAGCCTGGGAGAGCGTTGCGTGGAGGCCTTGGGTGTAGTAGGCGGCGCCATCTTGCTGGAGGCCCGAGCCAGGGCCAGCGTATGGTGCGGATCTTTGTTTTGGACCCAGTGGCGACCATTGCAACCTTATCGCGGTGCTCCTGAGGCTTTAGGGGACAGCGGGGTGCTGTTAGTGCCATCGTTCAGTGCCTGGTTCGGCGTTGGGAGTCCTCGGAGCCTCCGGGCTGAGCGGAGCTCTAAAGCGGCATGTCCGTCCGCTCGGTCCCGCGCATGCACTGCACCTGCGGCTTTTCAGAGGCTGTAATTCAGCTTTAGCTTTGCTTTGTTTTGCAGAAATTGCAGGTGTGAGATATCAACAAACACACAGGGCAACGGCCAAGCTTCAACAAAGCTTCAAAAGAGCCTCATCGAAGCAACACGAAGCCTCATCGAAGCACCACCGATGCTTCATTGAAGCACCGCTGAAGCCTCATCGAAGCACCACCGAAGCCTCAAAAACACATCATAAAAGCTTGTTGAAGCAGTAGGGGCTTTAATGTGCGTTGAAGCCAAAGCTAGTGTAAACAAGCCCATATGGTCAATAAGTGAGGAGTTGAGATCCTATGCTTAAAGTGGTTGTCAAGTCATGACAACCACTTTAACCTACAGGTAAGCCTATTATCACGCTTACCTGTAAGTTCCCTTATATATCTCCTAAACCTGCACGGTTTAGGAGATATACAATGTACTGGCATGTGCCAACGTCATCGACACATGCGCAGTGAAGAAACGGGCCGCTTGGTGCCGTTGCTATGGGACTGTGCTGTAACTGACGGCTCCCATGCGCATGCCCGGGTTTTAACGTCGTTGTGGCGCCGGAGCTGCGAACCCAGACATAGCTTTGGTTGGAAGATGTCGGCCCTGTACTCAGTGTGCCGACTCCAATACAGGGCTTCGTTCTAAGGTAAGTATTTCATAATGAGCTAGTATGCCCTGCATACTAGCTCATTATGCCTTGCAGGGTTTTATTTTTTATCTTTCTTTTTTTTTATACTTTACAACCTCTTTAAATACAAACTTAGGTGTTCTACTTGCAGATGTGAACTAATAAGGACTCGGATGAACATTTCTGCCAGTTTCACTTCACCAGAGGAAAGCTATCCCTGCAACAAAATACAAGGCATGATTTAACAAATTGCTTTATTTTTTATTTTTTTTGTGTAACAGGAAAGGAGTGGTACTGTTTGCAGGTGAAGTTCTCAGCAAGTTGGAAAATCCCTCTACATGATAATGGGCAGCTTCTACTACATGAGATATTGTTATTGCCTTATAAGCCATTTATGGACAGACAAACTTAGCTGTTTGTGGTGGTTGATATTACCTTGAAACTATGAAATCAATTGCACCGGAATGTATAAACACTGACAAAAAAATAATGTCAAGCACAGCAAACATGGTCTTGCTGGTACATGTAGAATTGTTTGTAGTCTTACAGAAATGAAATTCATGCAAGCATGAGCCAAATACGATACACAAAAGCAAACATATTTTTAATTAACAAAATTGAAAATGCAGTGTGTATTTTCACTTAATATTTGTTCTTGGCTATTTTTTTAAAATACTAATTAGGGGGTGTGGTTGAAAGCTGAGCTGGAAGCAGTTTACTAATAGGGCTTGGCACCCGGTCATAGAATTCGTCCAGCTATCCTGAACATCAGCTTACAGATTTATAGCTGCTGGACCTCTTTCTACTTTTACCTTCCCCTGACATCATCATAGTAGAGATTGTTCAGAATAACAGCTACTAGCTAAATTTAACCAAAACAATGGGGATAGGGAGATCCTTCCCCTAAGACAACAGGGTCGAGGAGGCAATATGATGAAAAATATTTATTTATTTAGAAAAAGCAATAAAAACTGTTTCAAATGTGAATCATAGAGAACATGAAATAACCACAAAAAATATAACAAACCTCCACCACTTGGTCATTAAAATGATCAACGTAGATAAGCTACCCATAATAGTCACCACTCAGGTTATAAACAGTAAACTGCATTTCCCTTAAATCATATGCATATTATCACCACCTATAAATGGGTGGGAATTATGGAATAAAAAAGAGATTGTTGGGAATATGTGCAGAGAATGAAAAAAATTGTAAGCATAGGGAACAGTATCCACTGGTTTAGATTCAAGAATCATTGCATGAAAATTGTATGCGCATTGATAGTCTATGTAGGTTGCACCATGATGTAGTATTGACATATTAAATTATAGTAAGCCATATGGTAATTAAGGAGGGAATATACAGGACATAAGTTCATAAGAGATCCAAATGTAAGGATACTCTTACCCACAGATAACCGGAGCATGGAATGAGGTATGATTGGGGCTGTGTTAGATATGATCACACAGTGTTCCCTATACTTACCATTTTTTCATTCTTTGCACATATTCCCAACAATCTCTTTTTTATTCCATAATTCCCACCCATTCATAGGTGGTGATAATATACATATGATTTAAGGGAAATGCAATTTACTGTTTATAACCTAAGTGGTGACTATTATGGGTAGCTTATCTACATTGATAATTTTAATGACCAAGTGGTGGAGGTTTGTTATATTTTTTGTGGTTATTTCATATTCTCTGTGGTTCACATTTTGGACCACTTTTTATTGCTTTTTCTAAATAAATAAATATTTTTCATCATATTGCCTCCTCAATGTTGTCTTAGGGGAGGGATCTCCCTATCCCCATTGTTTTTGGTTATGTATATTTACACTAGAGGTTTTCTGTTTCACTATTCTCCAATGGAGTAAGTGACGGGTTAAAGTCATTGACCCAACACCATTTATTGTAGGCATTACAGAGAATTGTTTTTTTCTTTAATGCATACTAGCTAAATTTGCCCTGGAGCTAAACCAAGATGGCACTGCTGCTTTTCCACAGAACACTTGACATCTCCCTCTGCACATGAAGTACAGTTCTCTCCTCCATACTCACCCTGGATACAGCGGCTCCTAAACCCCAAGGAGACTGAAGGTAACTGCACTCTTCATGCTTCCATAGACATGGACTCTGAACCTCCTAGTCACAAATCATGGTAGCCATTATATTTTGTCAGACATTGCTGGCACAGAGTGGTGGACACCAAAAATCGCATTTTCACCAAAAATTACATTTTTGTTGCAGAAGTTGCATAAAATCTGGCTTCTGGGAAAATCAGTGACCTAAAAACATAAGCAGCAAATTACATTTATGAGGGTGTTCTGTACACCAACTATGTATAGAATGCCTTCAGGTTGCCATATTGCATTGGATTTTACAGAAGATGACAGGTCTGCAAAATAAAAAGAAAATGTTAATACAATTCACTTACAATATGGCTTGTGTAGCAATTATATATGTTATATTATTATTTTTAATTTGTGATTTTTTCTTCCCATGAAAGTGGAGTTACTCTTTAATTCATTATATCCTGTTCAGTGCAAGCATTGTATTACTTCCATGTTTCACATTTACCTCTCACAATGTCGAAAGGATGTCTCCTGCATTGATTATAGCTATGTACATGTAGGATTGGTACAATAAAAAATTAAAATCCTAAAATTTTTAAATAATTTAATGGAATGTGGCAGGGAATCATAAAAACTGTGTATATCTACTTTCTGCTCCTTCCCCTTGTTTTTGGTTGCTTTCTTCCCTCCCTCAAAGCCTCCTTATGCTAATACCCATCCCTTGCCTGCTGCCTCCAGATGAGCATACACCTCACTCACACCCATCCCTCCTCAGCCACCTCATCCTCCATCTTCTCCTCCCTCAACTGATACCCATCCCTCCCTGTCTGCCTCCTATCCCTCTTCCTGCTGGCAATCCTTCCTCATTGCTCACCCCCCAGCTGATACTCAATTCTCACCCTTGCCTTTTCTAGAATGGGCACACTTTTGTTTTCATAATTTTTGTTATAATCTCACTTTTGACACTCTTGCTATGCAGTAATTTACTGATTACATACCATAGATTTGCATTTTTCCTCAACTGGATAACTGTATAACATGTTATGATGTCAGCCCTCTTTTCAAAGGACTGCTATGCATGTACAAAGTGACCAATAAGTTCACCTTATTTACTAACATTTACCCTAAAAACTGAACATTCGCTAAAGTGAGAGTAAACGCTCCCTGATGAATTCCCCCCATATAAATCATGAAGCAACACTTTACTTATCGCTTTGTATATGTTTATTCCTACTTTCTCAGTTTCTTATAATCTGTCCTGTTTTGTCCTCTTTTTCTGACATCACCCATACAAATATTTCCCTCTGTTTACAGCACACTCTTTGTGTCATCAGTCCTTTCTTTACATGCTGTGTCTCCTACAGCACTGCATCGAGATACCGCAAGATGTTAGTCCCATTCACAAGTTCCTGCAAAATGCCATGCGACTCAAATCTTTACAGACACACAGGAGCAGAGAACTGTACAATTATATGCACAGTTGCTGTACATGCGTGAGATTACAGCCAGAAGAAGAAAGGGCGGAAGTACAGCACTCTGGGGACTCGGAAGACATCAGCTAACATGGCGTTGTCTTCTCCAGAAAAGCAAGATTTTAAACGACACAAATTTTTGGACGTGGCCGGATCGCACAGTATACTGGAAGTGAAGTGAGGGGCGGAGATCGCCATTGTTTTTATCATTATTGCAAATTTTTATTCTGATTGATGTAAGCAGCCACTTTTACCTAATAAAGTAGAGATTTTAGTATGGTTTTACACTATGGGAGCCCTATGGTATATTTGCTTTAATGTATGTGACGAGTGTGAGCGGCAATAAACAGTACGGTCCAGTGGAGGTCCCATAGATGTTGGTGGAGACGGCTAGGAGACATTCTTAGAGAGAAAGGCACTCCAATTCGCTGGGTGGATATTATTAATGCGTATAACCCATATATCCAGGTGAGAGTTCTGAGAGCACGAGTGGTGGTGACACCAGCAGTGAAGCCCCTTTGGCTGTGTATGGAGATCCACCAGACTGGCTCCATCCAGATATATTGAGCACTTTATTGAAGATTTTTGTTCACTTTGGAGCACCTAGTCACTTTATTAATTGATGAACTTGGACCACTATTCATAGAAGGAATTAATGTGTGAACTTTACTAGCACATTATTATATATTTTTTGTACACTTTAATTGTTGTTTTTTTTTCCGAATGGGAGACCGTGCTAGGCTGACTTCCTTAGTTTGAAGTCTGTGTATAGATGATCGTGGGAGCGTACCCCCTCCCAGTGCGTCTAGCTGGCTGGGTATACAAGAGATGGTGGGCCCTCTTGCGTGGCTTGGGCTGCTACCTCTGGAAATGGCTTGGAAGCATCGTTTCCACGCTTGGATCAGGGGGTGAATGAAAGGAGTGCCCAGAGTCAAATAAAAAGTAGGAAAATTATTATTATGAATATCCTTTTATATACTTCTCAATATACATTTTTTTCTATTGGTTTACAATTTCCACAATCACAATGCGATTTATATTTTTTTCAGGACTTCAACACATTTACACATTGTTTTCCAATACAAAAATATGTTTTGTTTTGTTTTTTCATTGGAGTATTTCATAGAATTATCACTTTCTCATTCCAATTCGCCCATGTCTTCCTCATAACTCAACACCATTCAATATTTTCCAATCTGTCCCACCAGCACCCAATTCCTTTTACAAGGAGTTTGGGTATGTGTCAGCCAATTCTCTTCTCACTTCCACCATGGTTTGGCTATCCCCAACCTGCGTGGTATCCAACCAACTCAACCCTACCCTCCACCTTAGGCAAACCAATAACCTATCCCCTCTGTGCAAAGTAGTGTAATATACATCCTCCATATTCCAATATATTTTTGGTTCAGCATGGATATGTGCCTGCCATATGTCCCCATGCCTTGAGGGTTAAACACACACCATTCACCTGGTCCTTCCACCCAGTACATCCCACCCACACCTCTGCCCCGCCCACCTGTCAGATTTCACGCTCTGGTGCCACCGCAGCTGATCCTGTGGCTACCGCCTGACTGATCCCAGCTCCATGCTAGGTTAGTAACCCCCTCCATTTCTCCACCTCATCCCAGGTCCCCCAGTCCTGTCCTCTCTGCACCAGGTAGTTCCCCACCCTCAGCACATCGCTCCCCGGTCCCAGCTCACTCATCCATCCAAATCCATGCAGCAGCCACCAGGCTCTCTGACATCCCAGCCCATCCATTCAACCAGTGAAGCTGCTGCCTCCAGCCGGAGAGACCTGTCATCTCCTTTCACCCACGCATCCCATAGCCTTGCCAGCAGTTCCCCTTTCCACCGCCCCCCCACCTGAGGTCTCCCCGCTCCCATTCGCTAGCTGTTTGCCCAAGGCAGGATGAGAGCCTTCAGCTCCTTTAGTCCGTCCAGCCGCTCCCATGCTGCCGTCCGCTCCGCAGCTCACACTCTCCATTCCTCTCTCCGGCAAGGATCAGGTGGATGCCTCCCCTGTTTTCTGCCGGGCTTCCACCTGCACCCCGGCATCCCTACTCTCTTGAGACTCCCTATGGCAGCCCCTACCCACAGTGGTCTGCAGGACCTAATCCCAAAACTAGTGGTACATCCATAGGCAGAGCCCTGAGCTCTCCCCAAGTTTGGCACCCTGGCCCCCCCCTTCCTCCACCCCCTTCCAATTCCCAGTTTTCCTCCCCTTTCCCCCCCTTCCCTATAACTTCCCCCTGCCCTCCCCCCCCATATTCCTCACAACAGTCGGTCTTCAATCACCATAAGGATCATTTCTTCTTCCAGATACAAATGCCACATAAGATATGCATATTTGAACGATCTTATAACTGCAATCAGATACCAACAGGTTAGTAACACTAACTATGGCTAAACCTATAGCCTAACGGGCAAAGGGTTCTATCTCAAAAATGTTAGCACCAGCGCACTACCACCATTGAGTTGTCCATTTATGTTTATAACCAGAAATGCATCTGTAAAAAATCAGTTTATATATAACATATTCACATATTCTTTTGTAAATTTTAAATTTTGGACAAAATTCCTATGGAATCAACTGATCTTAGAGAGGATTTTATATAGTTTGGATTTTTTAGATGTTTTGCAATTAACCTACCATTTTTTTTTAGAATAGAAATACTAACATGGCATATCAACATTATTGTGTAGAAATATGTTTAACCCTTTGTAATTTTGACTGTGGCACAGGTATATCATGTTGATCTACATACTACATATATTGTGTACAATTTTTTATCTCTGTTTCTAATAGCCCTGAGGAAGGGGGAGTCTTTGATCCCCCGAAATGCATTGGCTTGACTCCATTGTATGCACAACAATTAAAATAAAACTATACCTACTTTTTATTTGACTCTGGGCGCTCCTTTCATTCACCCACTGACTTTAATTGTTTGAGCATTCACATTGCTTATACAGTGAATTTATGAATTTATATATATATATATATATATATATATATATATATATATATATATATGTGTATTTTTATTTTTATTTATGTTGCAATTATAGCACCTTTAGTGATTGCGCAATATCACCTACACTAATTCATAAGATTTTAAAAAACATTTCAAAATAAGTAGGCATGAAGAGGCTTCATATTAATGCAGATTTTTTTGTAAAGCTTAATTGTGCTGCCTTTAATAAGAAGTAGCAATGGGGGGGGCAGAGTTTAAGTGAACAGCCTATAATTCTTTTGTAAATCTAGCCCACATAGTGAAAAATACTTAAATAGGCTATGCATTTTCTTTAATGTGCAATTGCATGTCGATAACAGGTACTCTTTAAGACTTTATTCTTCTTAGCTGCAATTTATTTTTGGGGTAAAAGGCCTGTGGAATATTACAACTATATGAAAAGTAAAAGAAGTAACATTATATTTTGTGGGCCAGATATTCCTCTGAGGTTTGCTGGTACAAAGTGAATCACATAATAGTCGGAACACGCTTGCAAAAACATTTATAAAAGCTTCAATTTATATAAAAAATGAGAGAGAGAGGGAGTGTGGAGGAAGAAGAGAGCTTATTCATTTTCCTCTATCCTAGTTGTGCTTCTCTGCTATATTTACAATGATACACAGGTTACACACGGTTATGAGGTGATTTTTGTATTGTGTTCCTATTAGGCTGAAGTCAGAGCATGCAGCCATGAGTGTGTAGCTGGTCCACTATTGCAATTGTACTTCATTTCCGCTGACTGAGTTTAAAGTATATTTGTTTGAGTGTAATTTACAGAAAAGAAAGCACCTCATGTACCAGGGTGTCATATCACTGCCCGGTCTGTCTGTCCATTTAATGTACACAAAGGCATGTTTGTCACGGTTTTAAGCTATAATTCATTTTAAAAGTGTCACACAGTGAAATGTGTTCCAGGCAAAACAAATAGACATGTCAGCTATTATAAACACATTTTATGTGGCTTTACTGTGCATGCAGCTGTATATATGAATGATTTCACTGCTGTCAACCTATATAAAATTAGGGAATTGCTCATACATTCCTGCAGACGCTAATACTGTGATTACTTATCTGCTTTTGTAACTTCCAAGAAACACCAACGAGAATAAAACAAGCTGTCAATTCTATACAAAGTATTCCTGGATCTGTATATAATAAGGGAAAAATCAGTCCTGGGGCATTTCTTAACATGACACTCATACAGATCCTGGTAAATATACTATTTATGCTGCGCCCTAAGTGCCCACTGCAGCATCAGGCCTCTTTTAGTCAACTTTACTTAAAGTGATTGTAAATGCTGGCTTTCTTAAAATGTAAATACCAAACATGTAATGCTTACCTGCTCTGTGCAATGGTTTTGCACAGAGCAGCCCCAGTTCACCTATTCTCGAGTCCTCTGCGGCACTCATGGCTCCCCCCCCGCGTGTGTGCAATAGCATGCCGCTTGCCAGGGGTACACTCATGCATGCTCACTTTTGAGCCCCGCTCCCTCCTCTCTGGCTGTGATTGACGTCAGCAGGCTCCCGCTTTTGTGAGTCAATGAAGAGGGAGAGAGCTAACAGAGCTTGAGATCGGAGTCTGGGAGCGTGGGGGGGGGGGGTTATTTACCTTAAACTGTAAATAAACCCACATCATTAAAAACTGTTAGCATATGTTGTATTACATGTTTTTCATACTCACTCAATTACTTTGTGATTCTTTTTCTGTATTCTGCAAAAAACATTGTTGATCCTGCTGTTCACTGTCCCTCCCTACTTGTTTGTGCCCTGTTGCAGTCAGAGATTGTATAGACCGCCTGTTGCCACAGATGATGAGCATGCTCTAGTTTCAGTTTCCCTTTAAGCTGTTCATTTCCTTTTTCTCATTTGTGTAGCCTGCATGACTATAGAGCCACACATGTGGGCATATACACTCCAGATAAATAACAGCCCACTCCCTCCCTCCTCTTCCAAGCCCATTAAACAGCTCCATACTACGGGGGCAGGGTAATACATGTTGATTGATGGAGGTATTGCCTCCCTGTAATTCTAAGCACATACAAACAATAGACACAGGTTGGAAGGGCATGAACCAGGCTATGATTGGCAGAATCTCCCCCTAGATACCCCACACAAAAATAATACATTCAAATACATATTTGTGTGACCATTTAAAGTGTTACTAAATCCACAACAATAAAATCTGTCTGTATGTGCAGCACATCATGCTTGTTATACTCACTGTGGAACTTAAAGGGTTAACCCCCTGCATTGTGTAAAAATGCTCTTTGATCCTGTATGCATAGATCCTTCCCTCCTGCAAGGTCTCTCTTGGCAAGGCCAGATAAGACACAGTCAGAGTAGTCTGACTGCACATGCTCAGTTTAGTCTCTATTGCTGAAGAGAACATTTCCTAGCCAGGTCACATGATATTGACATCACACATGTGGGCGTGTGTAAGGCTGTAGTGGAAATATCCTACCTGAATACTCAGCACTGGGCAGACCCTGCAGTTTATCATGTGACTGTGGTATACAGATCAGCCAAAAAGTTATATAGTGGCAGTATTTTAATGTAAAAAGAAGATTTATAAGATTTGGGCATTGTAGGGGGAGGGGGGGCAGATGAACTGTTTTCATATTACTGGGTTTAGTAATACTTTAACCACTTCAGCCCCGGAAGGATTTCCCACTTTAGGACCAGAGCACTTTTTGCGATTCGGCACTGCGTCGCTTTAACTGACAATTGCACGTTAACAGTCAATTTCGCTGCGTCACGGCTTAGCGTTTTTCACGAGACCAGGATTTCACCCTTTAGGAAG
>BLSH010497386.1:1189820-1203585 GCA_018402905.1 Glandirana rugosa
CCCGTGGACCACATGGTTAAAGAATGTGAACCCCTAGTGATATTAGAGGTCTTAAAATAATGATGAAGCACTCTAGGTTACAGAATTTGCAAGGAGTTTTAAGCGTACCATGCAAGGTCACACCATGGTTAAGGGATACCTTGAGAGTCCTGGCCAGACAGAAGCGATTGGGCGGAACATCTCCACCTGTCACATTATGTTCCCAATAGGGGTGACAGGGTTGGAGATCTTTCGCCCAACAATAGCGTAAGGCCAATGGAGGAGGCTTCCCTCTCTTTTTCAGGACCTCGAGTCAGCATTGATGAACAGTAAAATGATACTTGCTCTTGTAACCTATGTAAACGCTGTTTCTGAGACAATCTTATTTATGTTTTACCATACGAGGATATAAATGTACGCATTTAATGTTTACTTGTACCTGAAAACTGAAATAAAAACTTAAAACATTAAAATCATCTTCAAACTGTGTGAAAAAAGTATAAATTAGCCGGGAGAACCCATATCACTGTTCTACAATCATCTGGAAACTGTGTGTTAAACTTAAACTAAAACGGGGAGAACCCATATCACTGTTCTAAAATCATCTAAAAACTGTGTGTTAAACTTAAACTAAAACCAGGAGAACCCATATCACTGTTCTAAAATCATCTAAAAACTGTGTGTTAAACTTAAACTAAAACCGGTAGAACCCATATCACTGTTCTACAATCATCTGGAAACTGTGTGTTAAACTTAATCTAAAACTGGGAGAACCCATATCACTGTTCTACAATTATCTGGAAACTGTGTGTGAAACTATAGCAGAGCGAAGCCATATCCCTGTTTTTCTTTCTGCTATATTTTCACACACAGTTTTTAGATGATTTTAGAACAGCGATATGGCTTTTCTCTGATATATTTTCACACACAGTTTTTAGATGATTTTAGAACAGGGATATGGCTTTACTCTGATATATTTTCACACACAGTTTTTAGATGATTTTAGAACAGGGATATGGCTTCGCTCTGCTATAGTTTCACACACAGTTTCCAGATGATTGTAGAACAGTGATATGGGTTCTCCCGGTTTTAGATTAAGTTTAACACACAGTTTCCATATGATTGTAGAACAGTGATATGGGTTCTCCTGGTTTTAGTTTAAGTTTAACACACAGTTTTTAGATGATTTTAGAACACTGATATGGGTTCTCCCCATTTTAGTTTAACACACAGTTTCCAGATGATTGTAGAACAGTGATATGGGTTCTCCCGGCTAATTTATACTTTTTTCACACAGTTTGAAGATGATTTTAGAACAGTGATATGGCTTCTACCGTTAATTAATACTTTTCACACACAGTTTGAAGATGGTCCACATCCACCTCCATTTTTGATTTTTTGATGTGATTTTTTTTTTAAAAATGCTTTTAGTTATTTCCCTGTCCCCATTTCTTTGTAGGGCACTTGTCCCACCCTTACCCCCATTTTCCTTCCTTTTGCAGACCTCTAGGACTTTCCAGGACTTTTTTACAGCCATTTTTGTACCTAAAAGTTCGGGTCCCCATTGATTTCAATGGGGTTCGGGGTCCGGGGCAAAGTTCAGGTTCTGTCCAGACCCGAACCCGGACTTTGTCCCGAAGTTCGGCCAAACCAGCAGAACCCGAACTTCTAGAAGTTCGCTCAACTCTAATCAGGACCTGTTTACTGACTGTCCTTTCAGAGTTAACCCCTTTCACGGTCCTTCATTGACCTTCTACACGGGAAGCCTGCCTTCTATATGACATAGGCTCCATATGCTATATCGCTCCTGTTACCTGAAGGTCGGGTATATTCCTGTTGATTTATATTGACTGTTGTATGTTTATGACTTCCCCTTTTCGAAACGTAAAACTTTTTTGATTTATTGTTCTGATTTCTTCAAACAACAAAATACTTGAACAAGAAAGAAATGAAAATTTTGCCCAGTTGAGATATGTGTAGTTTTAACAGCCTAACAGAGGTTCTTCCAAAACAAACTAGGCTAGACATCTACTTTACGAATATCCAAGGAAAAACATCTTATGTAAACATGATTTATCAGCCTGCCCCTTGCAGGTTTGTATTAAAATATATGAAATAATTTATATTATACAGTATCTCACAAAAGTGAGTACACCCCTCACATTTTTTTAAATATTTTATTATATATTTTCATGTGACAACATTGAAGAAATGACACTTTGCTATAATGCAAAGTAGTGAGTGTACAGCTTGTATAACAGTGTGTATTTGCTGTCCCCTCAAAATAACTCAACACACAGCCATTAATGTCTAAACCGCTGGCAACAAAAGTGAGTACACCCCTAAGTGAAAATGTCCAAATTGGTCCCAATTAGCCATTTTCCCTCCCCGGTGTCATGTGACTCATTGTCTCAGGTGTGAATGGGGAGCAGGTATATTAAATTTGGTGTTATCGCTCTCACCCGCTCATACTGGTCACTGGAAGTTCAACATGGCACTTCATGGCAAAGAACTCTCTGAGGATCTGGAAAAAAAATTGTTGCTCTACATAAAGATCGCCTAGGCTATAAGAAGATTGCCAAGACCCTGAACTGAGCTGCAGCACGATGACCAAGACCATACATCGGTTTAACAGGACAGTTTCCAATCAGAACAGGCCTCACCATGGTAGACCAAAGAAGTTGAGTGCACATGCTCAGCATCATATCCAGAGGTTGTCTTTGGGAAATAGACCTATGAGTGCTGCCAGCAGTGCTGCAGAGGTTGAAGGGGTGGGGGGGTCAGGCTGTCAGTGCTCAGACCATACACTGCACACTGAATCAAATTGGTCTGCATAGCTGTCGTCCCAGAAGGAAGCCTCTTCTAAAGATGATGCACAAGAAAGCCCCCAGTTTGCTGAAGACAAGCAGACTAAGGACATGGATTACTGGAACCATGTCCTGTGGTCTGATGAGGCCAAGATAAACCTATTTAGTTCAGATGGTGTCAAGCGTGTGTGCCGTCAACCAGGTGAGGAGTACAAAGAGAAGTGTGTCTTGCCTATAGTCAAGCATGGTGGTGGGAGTGTCATGGTCTGGGCTACATGAGTGCTGCCGGCACTGGGGAGCTACAGTTCATTGAGGGAACCATGAATGCCAGCATTTACTGTGACATACTGAAGCAGAGCATGATCGCTTCCCTTCAGAGACTGGGCCTCAGGACATTATTCAAACATTATTTTTTTTATTATTTATAATATATATATATATATATATATATATATATATATATATATATATATTTAAATAAAACTTATGTTGTGAAAAAAAAAGAAATAATTACATTTGTAGGATAGATAACATACACACACAGATTGTGTCCATATATTGGTCAATGAACATTTGTAAGAACATGCATACGGGGCAGGCCTACCTTTACCACCGTTCCAGGTTTAAAAAACAAAACATGTATTTCTAAATTTTACCCACAGCAGCTACACTAAAGTTATTAATTTTACTTAACTACACAGAGAAAGCTCAAACTATATTTGAGAAAAAAGAATTAATTTGCTAACAGTTAAAAAGATGATATACAAAGAATGCAACTTTTTATCTCACAAAAAAAACACACTTTCTTGGTGCTAAAGGGTTATCTAAGTCATCCAAAGCTAAACGTGCCTCATTTGGATTGTCATGGATCCTGGCTGTGAGGACAAGGCCCTCCTCACTGCTTTATTTAAGGTATACATTTTATTAGAGATGAGTTGTCCCAATGAGAGCATCTTAGCATGGAGCCTGAAACAACAGCAGTGCAGTTCATGACCTCAAGTCAGTCTCTGATGAATTATGAAAATTAAAGACTTGATTTCCTTTGATCTCTACATGGTTCTGGCATGAATATGTGCTGGAGTTTATTAGGAGTAGTCATTTTATATATTAAACAAAATGGTATGTGTTGAGCTAGAAGTTGTTTCATGTAACATGGGAATACAAAAAAACTATACATGAACTGTAATCGCTCTCCCCACTCTACTGTCGTAGAGTTAGTTTATTCAAGAGCTTGTCAAAATGTGTTAAGAAAGAAGACTATGACTTGGAATGTAGAATGTATAGTTTATCATATTAGATAAAAGCCACCTGTAGAGAATTGAGAAGTACATTTACAATGCTAGTAGCACAAAACAGGGTTTGTTCTCTCACTGCAAATGTTATGTCTGTCTGCTTTTATAATAGATGTACACATAATATTGCCCACAGATTTCTATATTGCTAAAAGTAAGCCTAGATGGTCAAATCCTACCTCATTTGCACCCCTTCCCACAAATTCCCCTGTTAAAAAAAAAACCTTAATAGAATTTTACACCTACTGAATCTGCCCTTCCTGCACTGTGCTTAATCACAGTGACAGGAGGAGCAGCAAACAAAAGTAGTATACAATCAATGCAATGCATACCATGTAAACATCACATCAAAACCAATATCAAGTTGTAATTTCATAACCCAAGACAAAATTCATCACCCACTGAAACATTCTGTCAGTAACAAAACACAACAACATTTTAATGAAAATCTTCAACATGGATACAAAGGTTAATAGAAGAAACCCGTAAAAATAAACCTAACTGGATTCCTGGCTGACATATGAATGGGCTGGGTGGGAATACTTCACTGGTTGCTACGAAGCTGTGTCCCTAAAAGCCAGCCTAAATGGGAAGCTGTCACATTTAGCAGCAGTAGTAATATTATTGCTAAATGTTTCACTTCCCGTTGCAGCTGACATTTTGGTTGGCTGACAACCCATTTAGTTCCAAACTTGCAAAATTTGATTTGAAAATGGGTTCAGACCAAATCCTTAATTAGGGTATCTGTACAAGGGATCTTCCTTGAAAAACAATTTATGCTGATGACCGTGGAATCCAAAAATAAGCTAAAGTTAAAATCCTACTTCTCAATAGGAGAGGATCAACAGCACCCAACGAACATTACCAATCCTACGAGAAGACTTTTGCAGTAGGCGCTGGAGATTAAAGCATATGTATTTGCCACACCTGAATGCTAATTGATACATGCTTTCAGACGTGGAAATCAATTTTACTTAAGCATCCTTCACATATTTTACATGATGGAATGGAGCCTGTAGATGAGACTCCAGCAGGTGTCATTGTTAGTGCAGTGGAGCAGCAGGGCATAGTGATATATGTTTTCTGCCGTAAAATAAAGTGCACTTCTGCCTAGACTATGGGCTCTAGGGTTTTCACATATATTCATCTAGTGATTAGCAAATCTGCTTGGGTCCAATTCAAAGGTAGGTTCTAAAAATGTGCTCATTACTAACTTTCATGCAAACCCCATTGAAGACAAGGGGAGGCAAATCTTGAAAATTAATTCTTTTTATTTTTAACACTGATAGGCAACAGATTTTCAAACAAAAAAAATAGTCCTTACCTCAGTGTCAGCTTGTTGTATAAAAAAATCCTCCATTACTTCTCCATAACTTCCTGGACAGACCTTAGGACGTGAAAACTGTTAAGACACAGGAAGGACTCCACCAGTTGAACTGATTAGCACACATCCTGCAGCTGCTTTCCCCTTTTAGGAGATGGCTCCCACTCACCTCCTCAGGTGCATGGGTTTCTAATCAATCAATGATCACCATTCTCACTAAACACATCTTGCATAGATCATTCATTTGGCAGAATGTGCAGGAGCTGAGCAATCAGATAATAGCTTATGTGGATAGCTGCAGTATTGAAAACAGGAGAAGTGTGCCGTGGGGTCCATAAAGCTCACCCTGCACTATACAATCTGTTTATACAATCTCCTTTAGATCTACCATTAATTATGTAGTTCAAGGGCCTGCCTGATTGGATACAGAATGCTTAGATAGATTAGATAGTTGTGTCCTCCTACTATATAGTTTTGGTAAATCTCATACCAAAGAGATTGTACAGTTTATGGCCACCTTTATACACCTAAAATGAACCAAATGCATAAGCAAACACACATTTTGCCATGTGAAAAAAACATGTGATAAAAAACGAGTGGCAGCAAAATGCACAGTAAAAAACGTGTAACCCGCATCACACCAAAATGTCCCATGAGCTACTTGCCATGTGTAGGGCAGCCCATTGAAATGTATATGAAATATGTGTGTCATGGGAAACACAAGCCAAAAAAACATGTGCTCCCACTACATTAGGTGTGAACGAGGCCTGAAACTGAAATTTGTTTGTTTACACAAGAACAATTAATGCACCATTCACATCTGTGCATTTCCAAATGCATAGCAAATCGCACAGAAAATGCTTGTTTTCCCTATGTGTGATGAACAAAACCACTCCAAAAGGCAAATGCATTGCAACATTAAAAATGCACAATACTAAAGTTTGGCAACCTCTTAGAATCATGATATCCCTATTTCCGATACATAATGTCCTAGCCATCCTTAAAGTTTTATATACCTTACCCACTGTTCACAATGTTACGCAACTGTAGATGGCACTTGTACCTAGACTATGTGCATCTTTTTGAGGAACTGCTCTTCCCTTGCTACCCATCTTTTCTGATATACTGTTGAAATTCAATACCTTTATGCCTTTGTACTCTATGAAATACTCTGTTATCCGTTTATGTGTATATCTACGGATGATTTCAAATTTTTTAACATTGACCTATTTAAACTTTTTGTATATTCTGTTCTTCACTCTTAATACCAATAAAAGTTTTTGAACAAGAAAAAAAATGCACAATTCCTTTAAATAACGTGCTTGGGGGATGCCTTAAACCTGCTGGTAAAGTAGCACATCTGTAGAATGTACTACAGAAAAAGTGACATTTAAAAGAAAATACAATTTAAATTGCCAACAAATAAATTAGATTTCCTTGCCAGCTTGTTTTTTTTTTTACATTTTAAAAAAATGGCACGGAAACTTCCCAATGCAAACAAACAGCATGGAGAGCTGGGCACTACCTTGGGGATCATGTATCAATGCATAATGGATTTAAACAAAATAACTTCAGCAAGGAGCAGTTGTTTTAATGAGGCTTAAATGGCAACATTAAAAATACACAATTTATTTAGATAGCATGCTTGGGGGGGTGTTTTAAATCTGCCTGTGAATAGGACACACCTTTAGGATATACACACAAAAGTACCATTTTACCAAAAAAAAATTGTGATTTAAATTACCAGGCGTTAAATGACATATTCCATTTGTAATCAAAGCAGATAGGGATTCCCTTCATCCTAGATGATGGCCTGGTGTAGATTGTTTTGGGACCCCATGAAAAACATAAAAAAAATGCGTGGTGTTCACTAAAAATCCAGACTAAGACCCCATGCAAAAAATAGAGTCCACAACATAGTACCCCTGGTTATTCATTCACAAAAAAATACAATGTAAGTTACCATAACACACACCTTATAAAAAGTCCTTTATTGGAAAAATCATGAGCACTGTGATAAAGTTGCCTATTAATTAGTTAGGCATTTTGGATGTATCAAGTATATCCAAAGCCCAAAGCCCTGCTCCTTCTGGAGCGGACGGTGGCCTCCAAATCTCTGCTGTACAGTGTAAAAACGGATGCTCTTAGTGTTTCTGGGTTCAGTGCTGCCAAAATCCCTGCTATTAGTTTGGGACAAAGCAGATCAAGTACAGTCTGTGCTTGATCAGCTGGAGAGGATACAAATGACCACAAATGCACAATTAGAGAGCACAGATTTATGTAAATGTTTGTGCCATGGATATGTCGCTGCACACGCCAGAACAAGAACAATAATTATAGGGCTCTCATTTATGGTGATCTCTCAACTGATGAGCTGTAAGGCCATTTAAAGCATCTCATATTAAAAGAGAAGTAAATGATTTATTTTTTTGAGACTCATACTTACCTAGGTGGATGCAACATGGGTCTGATGTTGCATCTGTCCCTCGGCACCTCTACACTGAGAACCGAGCAATCGAACACCGCTGATTGCTTGGTTTTCAGATCTTCATGAGCAGGGAGCTGCAGACTGTCAGTCACAGCTCTCTGCTCTGACCTTCCTCTCTCACTGGAGCTCTGAGCTGTGGAGGGGGCGGGAGCAGCCGGGTGTCAGTCCAAGTACCTGGTAGATTCTGTCTTCCATTGTAGTGATGATGTGGTGCCTGGACTGAAATCGGTGATGTCAGCAGAGAACTGCACTCCTGTGATCCATAGGAGAAGTAGTACAGCCAAACAAGTTTTGGCTGGACTTCTCCTTTAATAATTTTAAAGAGGTTGTATACCCTCCTGTATACTTTGTACCTATAGGTAAGCCTAGAATAAGGCTTACCTATAGGTACTGAAAATATCTCCTAAACGTGCACCAACCAGGAGATATTTACTGTATACTGCGCTGATGATGTCATTGGTGCATGCACTTTGAAGGAATGGTGACCCATGCCGTTTCTTAAGGAACATGTGCCATGGCCAGCAGCTTCTGTGTGGATGCGCAGGAGTAACATCGTGGAGCTCCGGCCAGTTACACAGCCAGAGTCTGAGGCCCCGTAATGAAGACAAGTGAAGATGGATGCGGTCTGCAGTGGGGACGGCGTGGGCTTCCTTTGCAGGTAAGTGTCACATAATGTGCTAGTATGCAATCCATACTAGCACATTATGCCTTTACTTTGCAGGTAAGGGTAAAAAAAAAATTCAGAGCTTACTTCTTCTTTAAGTACCATCATTTTTCACCATTTCACAGGTGCACACAGCTTTGAGGCTCACCATATTTACTCAATGCTTTATCACCTTACCAAAAAATGGGGGTTAAATTGTGTTTGGTCACACTAAATTTCATTTTAGTGTATTTATTTGTGAAAATATAGTTTTGATAAAGAGATCTTAAAAAAAATGATCTTTTTATGCTACAGGATCACTGTATTATGAAAACACTATACATAATATTCTGGGCTAAAATATAACAAAATGACCCAGCGCTACAGTGATAATCCACTATGATACTCCAATATAAAGTGCAATAAACAATATACATAAGTAAAATAAAATAAATTAAAAAATGAAAAAAAAAAGAAGAGAAAAAAAGTCCACGTATTCACATAGGTTGGACTTGATGGACTTGCGTCTTTTTTTCAACCTCACTAACTATGTAATTATGTATTGTGCTATTCAGTGAACGTTCTCAATTTCTTTATATATATTATCTATTTCGTGAATACAGCACACCACGTGCTCAACATACCACAACCTTTAGCAGCTCACCTCCTGATTTGACCTACAGTTAACAGGTCAAATGTGTCTGTGCCTAAAGTGATATCACCATATATGAGAATTGCTGTAACTTATCCTCTCAGCCCTTTCTGGTCACATGCATATCTTCCGTGGATCCAGATGCTCAAAACATAAACCATCATAGTGCTTTCCATAAAACATATTGCTTTGTTAAAAACAACCATTAAAATTACACTCACATTGTTTTTTTTTTTTGTAATCTTTATTGTAGGATACTTCAACTCAAATATTCATAGTGCATCAATAAGGAGCAAATGAATGCCCATATAATCGTCAACATGAAATAACAAGAAATAACAGAGGAAATAGGGGGGGGGGAGGGGAAAAGGTCTTGTGGGGGTAGCCCGTCATAATATTTTGGCACCTATTATCATGGAGTCCGAGCCCCCGGACCGACCCCCGGCAGCCGCCCCCCAGGGGGGAGCAACGCCCCACCCCGGACGTTCGGTCCCTTCGGGTCGGGCGGTCCCCCCAGGGGCCGCGGCCCCCGCCGGCCGCCCCCGAGGCCCAGCCCACGCCTGTTTCAGGATATTCGGGCTAAGCAATACGTCAGAGGTAATCTGGATCAGGTTCTCATTCGGTTCCATATATGGTTAGAAAATATACTTCACACTTTCTGCCACACGGGGTCTAAGGTATTCCCCTTATCAGATCTGCACTACTGTCCTGTCCTCGTGCTTAAATGTGTTCCCGCTTTCGTTGCGAATTGGGGGTCAGCTAGTGCCAGTAGGGCCAGGTCGAGACTGGAGGCTACCAGAGTCGGGTCAGACACATGGTCCCGCCAGGTGGCCCACACCTTGTTGAAGCGGGCCAGGGTGCCTCTGCATGTGGCCACCCATTCCTCCGCCGCCATGATCTCTCCCACCTTCCCAAGCCATTCCGACTCTGTCGGGATATGGTTGCTCTTCCAATATATTGGGATAAGGCGCTTAGCGGCGTTAAGAAGGTGAGGGAGAGCGCTCCTTCTGTAAGCAGCTACAGACGACGTCGGGACGTGTAATAGGAAATGCTTAGGGGAATCGGGCAATTGTATTCCCAGCCCGTCCAATATGTGCTTCCGTACCATCTGCCAGAAGGGCTGCAGAGCAGGGCACTCCCACCAGATGTGTAGAAGTGTTCCCTCCATCCCGCATCCCCGCCAACAGAGCCCTGAGGAGGAACACTCACATTGTTAAGTGCACAAAACTAGTGCACCACAAATGAACTTGCACATATAGCATTCAAATTGGCCATTGGAGGCATCATAAATAGAGACTGCAGATTGTGGATGGAATACATGTAAATCTGTACTGTCCCTTTGATAGAAAGATTCTGCACAGTAGGCTCGCTGTCAGAGTTTCCTTCTGCCTCACTGTACTTGGAAGACATCTTACATCCCCGGTTCCGCCTCTTATGCGTTACACAACTGGGCATGGCTTCATCAGAGGGAGTTTTAAGTAATTTATAGTCAAACATGCAAATGTTAACATGTGTGTGACAAATTTAGTAGTTGCTCCAGGGAAGAAGTGGTTAAAAAATGAAAATGTCCTCATATGCAAATTCATCACCAATCATGCATTCCAGTGATGTAGATCCATATCAAGCATGGTGAATGAGAAAACAAACATGGCAATCATATTTTTTCAATGACTTTGCCCAGGGTGCCTGCCAGCCTTTTTACAAGGCAGCAGGATAGCGGTTACTAGGATGCTGGTGGCCACTTGCATTTTGGCAACCAATGTTGCTAGTAGCCTACATAGCAGAAAGTTGTCATTTTTGTGGATACTAATACCACCATACAATGAATGGCTTCTTGCTGCTCCCAGCTGGAGGATCGAGTGGATGAATGAACCAAATAGTTTGGCCGATCCATGAACTGTAAACAGGCAGGGTTCAATGTGAACCCTGTACTGCCACATACCTGAACCCCCATCCCTAGTCTTAACAAACAATAAAATTGTCAAAATAAGTCATCCATTACCTTTTTAGTTGCAGGTCCTGTGAAGTTAGTAATCCTCAAAGATCCTCAGAGAGCATTCATTTATTCAAAATGCCAATAGCTACAGAGGTAAATGAAGGCTTGTTTAAAGTTATTTTAATACTTGTTCACCACATGTAAATACTTTAATATGCATAGTCTGGGCACAGGTTAACTTTAACCACTTTCCGCCAGTTTATATATATAGACTTCCTGGATGAGAAGTAGTTATACCAGGATTTTGGCTGCAGCTGCAGTCACGATCCTGATATTACATTTTTCAACCAGCGATACTCTTTCAGGTAAAAGTAATCTATGTGGCTATACAGTTGCCTGGTAACTTTTACAGCACTCAGATGAGGGCCCCCTCCCACCGTCACCCACTGCCATTCTTGGACTGTCCTGTCCCACTGGAGAGTCCCGGGACTGCTGTAAGTAGTCAGGTCAATAATAAAATGTGTGATCACATTGCCTCAATTTTATTTTTTTATTTTTATAATTTTTTATACATTTTATTATTGATTCACTGTGGATGTGGGAACACATTTGGTGACTGCAGCAGCTGTGTATTTTGTGTTTATTGTTATCACTAGGTGGCAGCACGCTACTACTTTCTTTACAAGTAGTCAGGTCAGCTATGCACAGAGGAGTAAGAGGGACCCATGTCCCCTCATGCTCATGCTCAAAGGCAAATGAGCACCACACATGTGAGGTATCAACGTGAACGTCAGAGTGGGAGCAATAATTCTAGAACCAGAGCTTACATTTAACCCTAAACTGGTAAGGCTTTAAAAGGGTTGCCTATGGAGATTTTTAGGTACCATAGCTTGTCACCATTTCACTGGCGTGCAAAATTTTAAAACTTGATACTGTATGCTTGGTATCTATCTACTCAGCACAACATCATCTTTTATATTTTACCTAAAACTGAGTATTATACAGGCAGTCCTGGGTTCTGTAGGTTTGTTCTTAAGTTGAATTTGTATGAAAGGTGGAACAGGTACATTTTTTAAGTGTAACTCCAGCCAAAAAATATTTTGTACGTTTTTTGGATAGCATAGGGAAGGGTTAAGGGGTAGATTTCCTCTCACATCCTGTTCTCTCCCTCCATTTTTAAGTATGAGCTTGCCAGAATCCACCATAAACAGTGCCTTACTTCAACTGTGCTCTCACTCTCAAATGAATAAACAGATAAGTAAACCTAGTGTGCTTGTGCAGTCAAACCTTACCTCAACATATTCACATGATAAATAAAGAATATAATAAATGAATGAGTGTACAAATCAAGCAAATATAAAAAGTGTTAGTGCTTGCAACAAAAGTACAATAATAAGTATATAAACATATAGAAAACAAAAAAGTCCCAATGCATACATCCTCATAATGATATCTCAGTAATGTCAGTTTAAATTTAAATCTTCAGCTCATGTGTCACACAATCCACAAAGAAAATAGTGCTCAGTGCTGGTCTTCTAAACTTTTAAACATGCTCCACCCCATGCATCTCCTCTTTCCACCACACTCATCGGAGCTGGACGACCCCTTATTCACAGCAGGTCACAAAGCTTTTGGGTGAGTACCCATCCACTTTCGGGTGAAGATGTTTGCTCCTTTAGGATCCCTCAGTGTCTGCTAGTTTGCCACATGCATGCATGTAAGAGAAATAGAGGAGCGACCCAAGACAATCTCTAAAAGTGTAATTCCATTTTATTATGCTCCAATTTTGGTACATTACCCAATATGTTTAGGCTCATAACGAGTGGCGGGCCTGATGCTTTGTGTATACAAGAGATTGGCCCCTTAATACAGGCTCATTAGAGAATGCAAAGTATTCTCTAATTGGATGAAGTAGAGATTGTAATGTCACCACCCTGATTTTCCACCTCATCCAATCATAGAATGCTTTGCACATTCATTCAGAAAATGCAAAGCATTCTCTTTTTTAAATTTTTTTCTTCTTTTGTATTAGCTTTATAAATAAACACATAATAATGACCTTTCACATTAGGCTAATTTGATAATTCAGTGGGATGGAAACATTCTTACCAATAACCCATGGCCAGAAAATATAATGTCTTTCCTATTTTGGGTTTTTGTTACTCAAATTACAAAAAGTTATTTGAAATATGTAGTTGAAGGGAGGAAACTTAAATAGTGTTGAGCGAACCCGGACTGTAACGTTCGGGTCCGTACTGAACTTTCGGGTGTCCGTGGCACGGACCCGGACATTTCAAAAATCGTTCGAGTTCGGTCCGGGGTTCTGCTATTTTACTCCACGTGTTGAGAAGCTGCAGGGCAGCCAATCGGCTTGCAATGTCAGGCCCAAGCGAGTTGTGATAAATTCAAAGGAGGGAAGTTGATGTATAAAGTTTATTGAAAAACATTAAACTCATTGTTTTTGGGTTTTATCCTTTCTGTAATATAAAAGACCGGTACCCAATAACCATTCTTACAAAGGTAGGGTGACTTAATAGTTTAATCGGATTACACTTTCCAGTAATAATACACAAATAAATATTTCGATTATGTTTTCTTCTTTTTTTAAATTTTTTCTCTTACGAAACGTAAAAGACTTACTTAC
>BLSH010497386.1:1233657-1258854 GCA_018402905.1 Glandirana rugosa
TTCGAGACCTCGTTGACGTGAACGTCTGAAACTTTTCACGT
Organism: Glandirana rugosa; assembly: GCA_018402905.1. Taxonomy (NCBI): domain Eukaryota; kingdom Metazoa; phylum Chordata; class Amphibia; order Anura; family Ranidae; genus Glandirana; species Glandirana rugosa. The sequence continues at coordinate 1,233,699 of BLSH010497386.1, forward strand.
TTCAGATACCCCCATTAAATGATATCGCATTAAGACGGAAACGCACTTAAAATTGCGCGTCTTAGCGTTTAAACGTGATTAATCGCGCTTTTACCTTAAGTGATTTCGGGAGTCCCTTTTTATGAGGGTCTTAGTTTAAGTGATATCGCGGGTTTGTCGTCACTGACTGATTTTTTGATCAGTACCATCTTCGTTCCCTTAACGTGCACCTTTATTACAAATCCCGTACTATACTAGTGGATTTACTAAGAATTTTTACATCATAGAACAAATTGGTGAACATGTTGCATGACTGAGTAATTGTCATTCAAAGTGTGAGAGCGCTGAAAGCTGAAAATTGGTCTGGTTGTTAAGGGGGTTTAAGTGCCCAGTGGTCAAGTGGTTAAACAAGATACTACATTTTTAAGAATCATTTAGGTGATCATATCATGCCCTAAACATTATTTCCACGTGCAATTCCCTTGCTTCTACCATGACTAGTTTTTTAGTCAGTCACTGCTGTTTGGGCGCTATAGTGAATTTGATTCTGGGAGTATTTTTCCCTGAGGGCTTTAGTGAATTCCATTTTCGCGCTAATTAGTGCAAATTTGCGATTCTGCGCGTTAAAATTCACGCAAAGGCAGAATTACGCTATAGTAAATTACCCCCATAGACTTTGCACTTTTCAAAGTCTGCAAGTGCAGTTGCTCCAGAGCTTAGTAAAACAGGTAAAACGTCACTTTGCAAAGAATACCCAATCACGTGCAAGGAAATTAAAAAGAATGCATTTTTGCTTGCACATTATTGGATGATGGAAGTCAGCAGAGCCTCTGCTCATTAACTAAACTCTGGAGCAACTGCATTTTGCAGAGTGCAACTACACTTTACAAAGTGCACAGTCTATTTGCCTTTAGTAAATCAACCCCTATGTGTCCATGTGCACATAGGCTTTTAAGATCATTTAGGAGCTGCTTCTGCGGTTAGGGGAGGTTCAACCTCCCTCAACCCCCCTCTCCTGAATGTGGAAGAATCACATATAAGTACATGTCTGCAATGCATGCACATTTCTACATATTATTTAACCTTTAAAAACCCTGCAAGTACAGTCAGAAATGCACTGTCGTTTGAGTCCTGTTGTGGACTAGCAACGCAAAAAATAGGGTCACCTCTGCCTAGTTATCCTTTGCTAAACTGTGGTATTTATATTTCCCCTTCCTGCTATCATATCTATAATATGGAGAGTTGTTGTTCTGTGGTTCAAGTTAAGAACTGGGAGGGCTATTATATGAAGAGTGCACAGGACAGGTCTGAATTTCTGACAAGATCAACAGTATTTTTTGCATTAATCTAGCAGATATAACAAAAATATTTCACTGATATATATTTAGTAGATAAGGGAGAAAGTAAGAGTTGTTTGATAACCACACCCCGTCTGGCCTATGGCAGAATGACGGCAGAGTGGGGGATCAGTTATCCTGACTGGGCATCAGATGACGTCCAGCAGGATAAGCCGCTCTCTCTGACACACCACATCTCCGATCTTGGGAAAGACGTAGACTGTTTACCACGTGATCAGCTGTGACCAATCACAGCTGATCACAGTGGTAACCAGGAAGTGCCAGTAATTGGCTTTCCTCGGTTCACAAGCAGAGAAGAACCGATCAGCGGCTCTCCTGACAGGGGGGATCTGCGCTGATAATCAGCACATTGATTATCAGTGCAGCCCCCATCAGAGGTGTCCATCAATGCCCATCACAAATGCCAATTACTGCCCATCACAAATGTCAACCAGTGTCCATCACTAATGTCCGTCAGTGCCTCCTCATCAGTGCTGTCTATCAGTAACATCTATCAGTGCCCATCGGTGCTGTATATCAGTGCCACCTATCAGTGAACATCAGTGCTGCATATCAGTGCTGTCTATCAGTGCTGTGTATTAGTGCCTTCTCATCAGTGCCCATCAGTGCCACCTTATCAGTGCCATCTCATCAGTGCCCATCAGTGCCACCTCATCTGTGCCTGTCATTGCAGCCTCATCAGTGCCCATCAGCGAAGGAGAAAACAGACTTATTTACACAATTTATAACAGAAACAAAGAAAAACTTTTTTTTCAAAAATTCAAACATTTTAGATTTGTTTAGCAAAAAATAAAAAAAAACTGTGGTGATCAAATACCACCAAAAGAAAGTTCTATTTGTGGGAAAAAATGATAAAAATATCATATGGGTACAAGGTAGCTTGACCATTCCATTGTCATTCAAAATGTGACAGCGCTGAAAGCTAAAAATTGGGCAGGAAGGGGGTAAAAGTGCCCAGCATTGAAGTGGTTCGAGAGGTCAAAGAATAGTGAGCCTTGTTTAAGCTGACAACTTACCAATCTAAGTAGTGTGCATGAGGGCTTCTCCAATTGCATAATTGCACCACATCACTGCACCAAGTTCCCTACACCATATCACTGGACATCTACACTAAGTTCAATGCACCACATTGTCGGATGACCATACCAGTTTCCTTGCACCATACCATTTGAAAACCACACCAGGTTTCCTGCACCACATCGTTGTACACCCATACCAGGTTCCCTGTACAACATTATTGTACAACTACTCCAAATTCCAACTCTTTCAGCTAAAAATATGAAAATTAGCCCACAGATACAGGATCACTAAAAATAGATAAATGAAGATTAGAAACACACTGCCTGATCCGATAGTTCTCAGTTGTTTCTTTGACATACAAATATTAGGGTCAGAATTTTGAAAACATGTATTCTGTCCTTTGCATTTTATTGATGGTTCAGGTGGTGGTAATATAATATTGTAAAGAATGTTCTTGGCCCATCTTAGGCCCCTCAATGCCATCTGAGCATTACGTGAATGCCCCAGCCCCAAATTACTATACACCCTTTGTAGAGTATAAAATAACCAATGCATGTTGAACATGTACATAGAGTCTTTCTTAAATATCCGCCTTCTACAATAACTTTAGATTTCGAGACAAAATATCAGAAAAACCTAACCCCCCCCCAGAAAACTCACAGTTAAGCGAGAATTAAAATCCTCATTGTATGGCAGTAAGAAAAATAAGGAACTTACACTGTAAATAATTATATTTTTAAATGTAATTTCAAAGTCTTCTGTTGTGTTGGATTATTTTATTGTTTGTTTCTTAACTATGTAGTGTTTTGAATATTTGCTCTCTGCTGGATTTCAGTACTTCATATGGTGTGAAATAAGCTGTCATTCTCTATCACATGCTGAGTAATAGCCTTCTGTACCATTACACATGCAGTCTTGAATAAAAAAAAAACTGTGCCTGTAAGATTAGGACAGCATCAGGCATCCAAACATTTGTCAGTTTTGTTCCTAATCAGTGGAGTTATTGACATGAGCATGTGAATATTTATATTTATATGCATTTTATAGGACCATACTAAATGTATATACATGCATCCAATGATTTTAAATGGTATAATGCACACTGTGTGTTTACTTGCTTTTGGGTGCATTTATTTTAGCTGTTTGAAAAAAAATAAAATCTGTCTGTCCCAGAGCAGGTAAAAGAAATCACACAAGTAGATGCTGCATGTTTCTTTGTAATTCACATGTGGTGCAGTGCAGTGTGATTTGAGCCCATTGATTTTGAATGGGCTGAATCACACTGGACCACACCAAAAGTAGTACATGCACTGCTTTCAAAAACACACTGCAATTGGATCATATTGTACTTCTCTATCATGTGATCTAGCTCAGGCATAACTGCATTTGTGACCTGCTTCTGGGGTGTTATTAGATTAACATTGACACCTGCTGCAGATCACAACTGCAGTGCATTTTGAATGCGGTTCAGGAAATGCGCACAGAATGCAGGTTTTCCACACTGCATTCTGGTGTGAATGTGCACTAAATGCAAGTAAATGTATGTAAACACAATGTTTATTGATACTTCCTTGACCAATTTCTGTTGTGTTTAAATAAAAAATAAATGCGGGAGGCAAGTGTTAATGAAGGCTAAGGAATAGTCAGTTTTCTAAATCATCAATCAAAGACTCATCAAAGACATTAATCAAAGATAAGTTAGAACATTAGGAGTGATCCAAATATACTTAGGTTTATTATAAAGCAGGTTCAGCCAACATTACAAAAGTTTAGATGCTGGATCTGAACCACATTGAAATCAATAGGAGCTGAATGTGGAAAGACAATAATGAACATTTATGGGCTAATACACTACATTTGGTATACTTGAAACCATGCACTTGGTATGTACCAAGGCAAAAAAAGGGAAAATTCCATTTGGTTGAGAGTAGAGATTGTGATAATGAGTGGGCAATGTTAACAATGCAAATTTTCTTGAAAAAAAATAGCGGGTGCCCTTAACTTACCTGTGAAATGTGTATCTGTACAATGTATAAAACCTACTGCAGCAAAACTGACATTTACAAAGAAAAAATGCTGTTAAAATTCCTAGTAAATGACAGCTCTCAGCTGCTTACATCTGTTTGTAAACAAAGTAGCCAGGGATTCCCTTCATACTAGACTCTTATCCTAGATGAGGGTCTAGTATAGATGTTAACCACTTCCTTACTGGGCACTTAAACTCCCCTCCTGCCCGGACCAATTTTCAGTTTTCAGCGCTGTCGCTCTTTGAATGACAATTGCGCGGTCGTGCGACGTTGTACCCAAACAAAATTGGCGTCCTTTTTTTCCCACAAATAGAGCTTTCTTTTGGTGGTATTCGATCGCCTCTGTGTCATTTCTGATCGCTGCTATAAACAAAAAAAGAGCAACAATTTTGAAAAAAAACAATTTTTTTTACTTTTTGCTATAATAAATATCCAAAAATAAAAAATAAAAAACAAATTTATTCATCAGTTTTGGCCGACATATATTCTTCTACATATTTGTGGTTAAAAAAATCGCAATCGGCGTTTATTGATTGGGTTGCGCAAAAGTTATAGCGCCTACAAACTATGGACATTGATTTATGGCGTTTTTATTATTTATTTTTTTTTTACTGGTAATGGCGGCCATCTGCGATATCGGGGCGGACATGTCGGACGTTTTTGACACTTTTTTGGGACCAATGACATTTATACAGCGATCAGAAATTTAAATGTCCACTGATTACTGTGTAAATGTCATTGGCAGTGAAGGGGTTAACCTGCAGGGGGCAGTGAAGGGGTTAACTATGTTCCCTGGGTGTGTTCTAACTGTGGGGGGGCGGGGTTGACAGGGGCATGACAGATTTAACTGATCCCAGTGACAGGGATCAGTAGATCTGTCATGCCCCCCTCACAGAACGGGGAACCGCCGTGTTTACTTCGGCGGTTCCCCGTTCCTCCTGTCTGTAAGGAGATCGCGGGTCTCCGGCGGACATCGGGTCCGCCCGACCCGCGGGCACGCTCCCGAAGTGTGCGGCGGCACGTGCACGCGCCGCTCACGCCCGCGGGAGCGCGCCCAGCACGAGCCGAATGGGAGGACGTCTATTGACGTCCTCCCGGCATTTTAGAGCCGCGCTGTAGCCGTCATTCGGCTATAGCGCGGATGCGAGGTAGTTAATAAGGGACACCACATAAAATAAGACACATGGCATGGGCTTCCCCTAAAATACATACCGGACCCTTATTCTTTATGTAAGGAGAACCCCATCAAGTCTGGTATTGATTTTAAGATGAACCCCATGCAAAAAAGCAAGAAAAAAAAGTGGGATCACCAATAAAATGAATATGCCAGAGTATCCCTCCCCCCTCCTAAATTAAACCAGGTGAAATGTCCTTGGCATGGGTGGTTCCTTGCTAGGAGGGACCCCCTCCCGGTAAAATACCTTGTCTTTATGTTGATGAGGATAAGAACCTCTTTACAACAACCCTGTCCCAGTGGTTGTGAGGTTCTGTGCCCAGGGGACTTATTGTAATCTCGGATCACCTTTAACAGTAAAGGGCCCCCAGATGGCATGTAAACAAGTAAGTTGTGCATAATACCCCTACTCATTCACAAACAAAATGTAAATTGTAAATAAACACTCTGACACTATTTGAAAAGTTCTTTGAGAACCACTTCAGCCCCAGAAGGTTTTACCCACTTGCAATTGAGCAGTCGTGCGATGCTGTACCCAAATAAAATTGATGTCCTTTTTTCCCCACAAATAGAGCTTTCTTTTAAGGGTATTCGATCACCTCTACGGTTTTTATTTTTTGGGCTATAAACCAAAAAATGCCCACAATTTGGAAAAAAAAAACAATATTTTTTACTTTCTGCTATTAAACATAGCCAATAAAAAATTGTAAAATATCTAATTTCTTCATAGATTTAGGACAATGTGTATTCTGCTACACATTTTTACATATATACAATAAGTGTATATTGATTGGTTTGCGCAAAAGTTATAGCGTCTACAAACAATGGGACATTGTTATGGAATTTTTATATATTTATTCTTTTACTAGTAATGGTGGCAATTAGTGATTTTTAGTGGGACTGCGACATTGCGGCGGACAAAAATTGGAACCTAACTGACACTTTTGACACTTTTTGGGGACCAGTGACACTAATGCAGTGATCAGTGCTAAAAATATGCACTGTTACTGTACTAATGACACTGGCAGGAAAGGGGTTAACACCAGGAGCGATCAAAGGGATAAGTGTGTCCCCAGGGGGTGCTTTCTAACTATGTGGAGGATGGTTTGACTGGGAGAAGAAATTGATCCGTGTTCTTGCTTAGCAGAAACACAAGATTTCTCTCTTTTCCTCTGACAGAACGGCAATCTGTCTTGTTTACATAGGCAGATCGCCGTTCTGCCTCTTCCGGAAATGATTGCATGTGGCCGGCAGATATCGGGTCCACCAGACTCACTGATTGGCTCCCCCTATGGCCAATCAGCGTGCGACAGCACCTCCGGCAGCACACACGCACCCCCCCCCAGAGCTACTGCATAAAGCGACGCACAGGTACGTAGTTTCACGCAACCAGGCCACCTTGCAGCAGTAAGTGTGCAGAAGGCAGTCCAGAACCGGTTAATAAAAACTAAAAACCCCCCAAAAAGGTCCCACCATGTAACTGTATTGTCAATACCATTGTCCAGCAATGCAGATCCACTTCAATCACAGGTAACAACACCCACTGACCCAGTAAAAAAGGAAGCTGTCATTTTATCAGTAGTATTAAGACTGCTGTTAAATGTATCACTTCCTGCTGCTTCTGGATGCTTGACTAGGCTGCACATATATTTAGTTTGCAAACCTCCGCACAAGCAAAATTTGGTCCTAACCTAGGTTCAGATCAAACCAGCAATTCATTCCTAGTAGACATCAGTAATTTGAGTGGTTCCTAAGTTCAATAATTATGATTACCTTCCATATTAGTCTCAATAACCAGCAATTTTTTTTGTTGTTGTTTCCTCATTCTAAATGACTGTAAAGTTGGACAAAGCTCCAGTAGAAAGTCAGATGAAAACACAATGTAGCAGTTGGAATTTTTTTTCATTCAGCCTCATAAATATGCATGATTGGATTGCTTCAGCGTGCATGTTTATGAAGGAACACAGATAATACCTTCATCTACAGCATGGTCAAATTTTATTTCCAATATGATTGGTTGTCATTAATTGCCAAGTGGGGACATATCATTGTGTTATCTACAGACTGGAGTTCCTTGCCTTATTAGCCATAATCAGATGTATTGGTTACAGTATAGGTTCTTTAACCATACTTCTGGTTTATTACAGGTTTCTCTTCATCTATATCAATCTGTCTACACTGTCAGTCCAAAAGTTTGTGGACATGTGACCATCACACCTACCTATGTGGCCAGAGACGTAACTAGAACTTTTAAGGCCTTGGTGCAAGCAACCATGAAGGGCCCCCTGACCGAGGCCCTTTTCAAGGATCCCAGGGCCCTTTACTCCCATTGTAGGACCCTTTATTCAGTACTGCAGCGGGCCACTTTCTTTCTGCCTTGGGGTCCCCCATGGGGGTGGTAAGCCAGAACCCAGTTGCAAGTGCGACCTTTGCAACCCTGATAGTTCTGCCACTGGTGTCAATAGTTTTTTTTTGTTGTTTTACTATTTATTATTGTTTTTCCATTTTGTTTATATTTTTATTATGTCTTTCATATTGTTTAGGACCCCTGTTGGTGAAATGTCAGAGGTCTTAACAGATTCATCAGTCCCTTTCTCTGCAGCCTCAGCTGCACAGAATGAATGAACAGGAAAAGCTCTATATAGAGATCCCTGTTCATTCATAAACTGAAGCATAGTAAGCACAGTTTATTATGCCTCTGCTATGAATGAATAATAAAAAAAGAGTCAATCATCAGTACTGATCACTGGCTCTATTTATAAAGACAAGGAAGGGGCCGGAGAATGACACATGACCTTTCCCTGCTCCCTATCCTGACAAATTACCCGCAGCAGCCAGAGGAGAAGTGGGTTTTAGCAGCTACATGGGATCGGTTCCACTATATGCTGTTGCCCCCACTGCTCTTCTCTCTAGGTGCACAGGGGGGCCACACTGGGCCCCCATGAAGCATGGGGCAGGGTTTCAATGGTGATCCCTACAACCCCTGTACATACACCCCTGTATGTGGCCAAAAGTATGTCAAAACCCTTTCAGAATTATTTAATTCAGGTATTTCCAGTGACGCATACTGTAACGCATACTGTAAATATGAAAGAATTTTCAGATACGTTATACTAATGTGAGCTTTAAACTTGTGGTAACAGTTTGAGGAAGGCCCTTTTTTGTTTCAGCGTGACTGTGCTCCTATGCACACATCCAGGTCCATAAAAACATGGTTTGATGAGCTTGGTGTGAAGGAACGCAAAAACCCTGAATCTTGTGAAAAGTCCAACAATCTCATTTACAGTAGGCCAGGCATCTGTTGACTTGCTTGTGTAGTGTGTCTATCTATACACAGTAAATAAGTGTTTGTACCAATAAACGAGGGTCTAAACAGCATTCGTACAAAGGCTCCTTGGTTACTTTGTTCACCACTGATTTTGGATGTCCCTAATTGCAGAAAGTAATGTAGATTTACATTTTTTTTCTATCTAAATACGCAACCAAGCACTTTGTGCTAGATGTTTAAATTCTCAATGTCAATAATGTAACAACTATAGGGCCTATGTGCAGCTCCTGGTCATTTCAATGTTGACCAAGCTCGTGAAACATTAAAAGAGGCCCACCGATCTTCTCAGTGGTAGTAGTTGTGAGCTTAAAGGGCATTTCAACCTTTTTCTCTCTTCTGCCTTCCCTGGATCCTTACAATTTAGAAACTGTTTGGAAGAATACAAACTATTTTCTTGTATAAATATGTGTATGGATAATGCAATGCTTTTAAATAGTAATTTTCAAATGTGTTCCAGCTGTAGGTTTGTAAGAACTGTGTCATTTGCTAGCTGTTGTAGCCGAAATTCTAACACACTAAGTGTGTTAAAACACCATTGATAATCAATGTTCATCTAAAAAATTTAATTATATATTTAATTTGGAAAATCTGATATGATTTTTGATTTAGTGTACCAGACACAAAACTACATATGCTTAAACATTTTGGAAGCCGCTAGTAAAATCCATTATCTTGTTAGCCAGAATCTCAAAAACCCAGACATTCTTGCTTGTTTCAGCTATCCAAAAAACATATAACCATCCAAAATTGCCAAATTAAACAGAGTCACTAATGAAAAATTATATAGTATGTGAAATATGCAAAAACTACATGTCAGGTTGATCTAAATGTTTGAATTGGAAATGAGCAATACTGCAAACAAAAAGCAGACCTACAAATCATGCGGGCACTCTTAAGAAAAGCACTTATTTCACTGAGAAAGTATTCTCTGTTCTAAATTGTAAAGATTGATTCGCTTATCTTTAGAGCAAGAAGAATGGCTAGCTTGCACATGGTGTAATTATACTGAAAACATAATTCTAATAACAAAGTACACATCACGAAAGCATACTAATTGCAGTCAACTAGAGGGCTTTTAAGCTTGTTAAAGTTAAGGGACTGGTTTTAAAGGTTTTTTTTGCTATATAAGTAAAAGTGATATGCCTAATGTAAAAGATCTAGTAAAGTAAAGTAAAAAAACAATCCTATATAGTCAATTATATGCATTGCTATTCGTACATGGATTCCACTCACTTTTTAATCTCTGAGAGCGGGATAACCTTCCAGCTATGGTTACCTGATCAATCCTAGTGTTATGATGCATGAAAAAATTATGGGAACAGCACCAAAAAATCACAGGAGCAAGAAAAATGATGTCTCCATAAAGGAAGACATGTTTACATTTTTTCAATTTTAGAAAATTCTAACTGCCCACATAATACACTAATAGATACTGTTTGCTTATGTTTAATTATAGTCACTGTATATATAAAATAATTTATAAATGGAACCCCTTAATTATTTTCTATTTATTAGAATGCTAATTTTATTCATAGATGTGTGTGACTAAATAAGTATCAGAGAGACAAAAATAATAAAGGCAACAGCTATATTGGAGAAGAAACATGTTTATTTGGTGTTATTTTTTTAAATAATGATATTCTGGTCCCCAGCATTTCATTAAAAGCTGTTGTTTCTAATAACAAATTTCACGTATGTACTTTACTTATATTTTCAATGAATTAGGCTTGGTTCACACCTATGCTTTTTTAATGCTTTTTGCAGAAACGCACTACAGTCCTATGGGACATGTTCACATCTATAGTTTTTTCAGCCGCTGCATTTTTGGAAAGGGTCAAAGACTTTTTTTAAAAGCAAAACGGTGCATTTTTGGTTCAATAGACTTCAATGGAGAAGCTGCAGAAAGCATGCAGTGTGATTTTTCCGCGATTTTCATTTCATGTTTTTTAATCCACCAAACAACAAATTGCCCCCCAAAAAAGCATAAAAAATGCAAAACCCACAATGCATCAAAAAACATGCGAAAAATGCATCAAAAACGTGTTTGCAAAATTGCAAAATGTAGGAACGGATCAAAAGCAAACTGCATAGGTGTGAACCAAGCCTTACCCTCAGTATGTAATGCTTCTATCTAGGTGATTTTCAGTCCCTATATAACCTGTAAACCAAGAAATATATAAACTATGCTACAGCCTGATTGGTTTGTGGTGTAATAGGAAAAAATAAATACTCAGTTACTCAAACCCACAAGTAATCTAACAAGCCATTACTAATCAGTGAAACAATTATTGCTGTTATCTAAAAAACATAAATACAGAGGTATGTAAAAATTATGAGGTGGCTACTCCATCTGTTGGATAAAAAAAAATAGAAAGTAGGCTAATCTGACAAGAAGTATTAGCATTACTAAAATAATTCTAACATTTACTGTTAAGATTGTTATGAGTCCATAGTTTCCCAATTTTTAGCAGTTTAAAAATAATATCTATGAAAACAGTGTTAGAAAAAGGTATTTTCTTCTAAAGCTTTTCTTTTAAAGTTCACACATAAAATGTGGTCTATATGGCAAGTGCCAAGAAACCCTTACACTTTTTTGCCAAAAGCATGCATGTTGACCTTGAAAGAAGCAGAAGATTCATCTCCCAGAGACTTCAATGTGATTTGGACGCAATGTTCAGGGTTTCCAAATTCTTTGAAGTGTTCTGCAAATGTGCGGCAAACCAAACTTTGCTTGGTTCTGTCATTATTACTGGTGATAAAATTGTGTCCCTGTGTGCTACATTTTTCTAGAAAGAATTCACAGAGCAAATTAGTACACTTCACATTTGGGCTAAACTCTGGGGAAAAAAATACATATATTTGGGCCATGTGCTGTGTAAAAATAAATGAATAATAACACAACCCCCCTTCCTCTGCCTTTCCTGGATGGCTAGGTTGCATGCTTAGCTACAGGTCTATTATGGCTGTTGAGGGACTGCACAATTTCTTATTTTTTGTGGGTTCCCTTAACACCCATACCTCACTCAAAGAGTCTGTTATGGAATTTGAGAGAGCCCCTATTCATTTTTTGTGTGGAGCCCGCTCCATTAACCACTTCAATACAAGGCACTTATACCCTCTTCCAGCCCAGACCAATTTTCAGCTTACAGTGCTCTCACACTTTGAATGGCAATTACTCAGTCATGCTACACTATACCCAAACAATATTTTTATAATTTTTTCACGCAAATGGAAATTTCTTTTGGTGATATTTAATGATCAATGTTTTTTTTTTTTTTGCAATATAAGTGGAAAAAGAGCAATAATTTTGAAAAAACCCACTTTTTTCAGTTTCTATTATCAAATTTTGCAAATAAATATTTTTTGTTAATAAATTTGGTCCAAAAGGTATACTGCTACATATCTTTGGTAAAAATAACCCAATTGAGTGTATATTTTTTAGTGTTGAAAGAGTCTACAAACTATGGTACCAATCATTGAAAATTGATCACACTTGATCACACCTGATGGATTGATGGCCTCTCATTTCTTGAGGCCCTGAAATGTCAGGAAAATACAAATACCCCCCAAATGGCCCTTTTTTGGAAAGTAGACAGTCCAAGGTATTTAGTAAAAGGCATGGTTGAAGTTGCAATATTTTTTACACAATTTTTAGGAAAATTAAGAAATTATTTTTTTTTTTTTACACAAAATTGTCATTTAACAAGTTATTTCTCACACACGGCATAGGCATACTTGCAGTGACACCCCAAAATAAATTCTGCTACTCATCCTAAGTATGGTGATACCACATGTGTGAGACATTTACACAGCCTGGCCACATATGGAGGCCCATCATGCAGCGAGCACCGTCAGGTGTTCTAGGAACATATATTACACATACAATTTCCTGACTACCTATCACACCTTTGAAGGCCTTGGAGCACCAGGACAATGGAAACACCCATTTGGAACAATTTTTAGAAAGAAAACACTCCAACGTATATTATATGAGGCATAATTAGTCTTTTGAGCATGTCATTTTTTCCACAGGTTTTTGGAAAATGTGGAAAGAAAATGAAAATGTTTTTTTTTTTTACACAAAGTTGTCAATTTATAAGATATTTTTAACACATAGCATGTAGATAGCAAAAATTACCTGCAAAATACATTCTGCTACTCCTTCTGAGAATGGTGATACTACATGTGTAAGACTTTTACACATACAGAGGTCAAACATCCAAGTAGCACCTTCAGGCATTCTAGGAGCATAAATTACACATATCATTTCCTGACTACCTATCACATCTGCAAAGGCCCTGGGGCACCAGGACAATGTAAAATGCCCAAAAAATGACCCCACAAGACAGGTACTCAGGTACTCTAATGGGTTTAGAGACAGCTACTCGGGTATTCTAATGGGCCGCAGATAGGTACTCTGATGGGCTGCAGATAGGTACTCAGTTACTCTGATGGGATGGAGTCAGGTACTCGGGTACTTTGATGGGCCGGAGACAGGTGCTCAGGTACTCTGATGGGCTGGAGACAGGTACTTGGGTACTCTTATGGGCTGGATACAGATACTTGGGTACTCTGATGGGCTGGAGACAGGTACTCAGGTACTCTGATGAGATGCAGATAGGTGCTCAGGTACTCTGATGGGCTGTAGATAAGTGCTCAGGTACTCTGATGGGCTGCAGATAGGTACTCAGATGGGCTGGAGACAGCTACTTGGGTACTCTGATGAGCTTGAGACAGGTACTCAGATACTCTGATGGGTTAGAGACATGGTACTCGGGTACTCTGGGCTGCAGATAGGTACTTGGGTACTCTGGGCTGCAGATAGGTACTCGTGTAATCTGGGCTGCAGATAGGTTCTCGGGTACTCTGGGCTGCAGATGGGTACTCTGGACTGCTGATAGGTACTCAGGTACTCTGGGCCGCAGATGGGTACTCTGGACTGCAGATAGGTACTCAGGTACTCTGGGCTGGGGACAGGTTCTCTTTATTTTGGGGCAATCTAGGGATTGTGTTTTGCACTGTAATTGGTAAATCACTGTTACCAGATCTCCTCCTCACACTGGACCACCGTGTGAGGAAGAGGATCCAGTAACAGCGAGTTACCGCCGTTTGCTGACATTTATGACCGGCTGTGATTGGACAGAGCCGGTCATGTAGTAAAGAGAAATTTTCATTGGCTCTTTACCCTGATTGGGGGTGGGCTGTGTCCTGAGGGACAAGCCTCATTCCCATGTGCATGAGCGGTAAGAACAGGCGGACGTCATACGTCTCCCCGGAGGGAGGAGCAGTTCCTGCCGGCCTTAATTTTCAATGCGCCAGTAGGGAAGTGGTTAACCTTTATACCAAGCCCTTGTTTAAAATAAGGGTTTAGCATACAAGAAGGTAATCTGTGGCTGCTTTATTCACAAACAAAATGAAGCAGCCAGGAGCTATCAATTTACAGCAATTAAAAGAGCATTTTTGCTTTGTAAATGGCACTGTTGCACCGCAAGCAGGCAAAGAGCATCCCCCAGGCATGTTATTAAAAGAAATTATGCATTTCAATGTTGCAATTTACGCATTTTTTGAACTTACTGCTTCCCACCTTAAGTTTGTTCTGTAACAAATTTGTTTTGCTTTGGTGCATGTTACCCAGGGCAGTGTCCAGTCCTCATGCCATTTTTGCAAGTCCTTGCCTATTAGCCTAGAAAATTGTCTTTACTGTTTTCTAACATTCAGCTCCAATTGACTGCAATGGTGTTTGAAGTCCTGCAAACCTACCTTGAACCAAACCCAGCTATGTTCAGTTCAGCTTTCACTAGATCTGTACAGAAGACAGCACCCCATCTCTTCTCAGTAGCAGCAAAGTTACTTCACACGCTCTTTCTTGGTACTTTTCAGTAGTTCCTTCCAAATGTTGCCTCTCATTAGCTAACAGCTGGGTTATTCCAGAGCTGCTACTCAGGTGTTGTGACAAGCACCCACTTAGCCTTTGAGATATGTGTACACCTCTCTCTGCCAGAGAAGCCTTTTTCTTGAGGTTGACACTTATCTTTGCTTTCCAGGTCATCTTGGGCTCACACAGAATTTCTGCACTTGATAGCTCATTTGCTTGTGTGTTGTCTGGGTGCTAGGAGTTTGCTCGTTGTAGAGGAAGCACAGGATATTCTATTTACAGACCTGCAATAGACAGTATCTCACAAAAGCGAGTACACCCCTGACATTTTTGTAAATATTTTATTTTAACTTTTCATGTGACAACACTGAAAAAATTACACGTTGCTACAATGTAAAGTAGTGAGTGTACAGCTTGTATAAAAGTGTAAATTTTCTGTACCCTCAAAGTAACTCAACACACAGCCATTAATGTCTAAACCGCTAGCAACAAAAGTGAGTACAGTGAAAATGTCCAAATTGGTGCCAATTAGTCATTTTCCCTCTCTGGTGTCATGTGACTCATTAGTGTTACAAGGTCTCAGGTGTGAATGGGGAGCAGGTGTGTTAAATTTGGTGTTATCGCTCTTACTCTCTCATACTGGTCACTGGAAGTTCAACATGGCACCTCATGACAAAAAACTCTCTGAGAATCTGAAAAAAAGAGTTGTTGCTCTATATAAAGATGGCCTAGGCTATAAGAAGGTTGCCAAGACCCTGAAACTGAGCTTCAGCACGGTGGCCAAGAGGTTGTCTTTTGGGAAATAGACGAATGAGTGCCACCAGCATTGCAGCAGAGGTTGAAGGGGTGAGGGGGTCAGCCTGTCAGTGCTCAGACCATACGCTGCACACTGCATCAAATTGGTCTACATGGCTGTCATCCCAGAAGGAAGCCTCTGCTAAAGATGATGCACAAGAAAGCCCGCAAACTGTTTGTTGAAGACAAGCAGACTAAGGACATGGATTACTGGAACCAAGATGTCCACTGCCTTGCTAAAGAAGCTGAGGGTAAAGGTGATGGACTGGCCAAGCATGTCTTCAGACCTAAACCCATTTGAGCATCTGTGGGGCATCCTCAAATGGAAGGTTGAGGAGTGCAAGGTCTCTAACATCCACCAGGTCCGTAATGTCGTCATGGAGGAGTGAAAGAGGACTCCAGTGGAAACCTGTGAAGCTCTGGTGAACTCCATTCCCAAGAGGGTTAAGGCAATGCTGGAAAATAATGGTGGCCACACAAAATATTGACACTTTGGGACCAATTTGGACAATTTCACTTAGGGGTGTACTCACTTTTGTTGCCAGTGGTTTAGACATTAATGCTGTGTGTTGAGTTATTTTGAGGGGACAGCAAATTTACACTGTTATACAAGCTGTACACTCCCTACTTTACATTGTAGCAAAGGATCATTTCTTCAGTGTTGTTACATGAAAAGATATTATAAAATATTTACAAAAATGTGAGAGGTGTACTCACTTTTGTGAGATACTGTAAGTTAATTAATTCCACAATAACCTACAACTGGCCTATCCACAGTGCCATGTTTTAACCTTAAGATCTCTGAACTACCTATTGCATATGAGGAATAATTTATATATTATATAAAGCATATTAAGCATATAAAGCATATTATATAAGCATGCTTAGATCGCATTTCATCTCCTTACATGGATACGGCAGATGTTAGGTTAGTGTTCTTTTATCAAGACCATCAAGTGTACAATGATGTCCTTTTTATTCTGTTTTATATGTGAGAAGCTTCACACTTTACCAGAATTGCACATTAATGCAATAAATGTGCAGATGGTATATGTAAAGAACAAGCACTTGTAACAATCAGATTTATTATGAAAAAATCAGTTAAGAAATCTCTGACTGGTTTCTGTGGCATATTTATATATAGCTACTGTACTTTGCCCTGCATTTTTAAAAAACACAAATTATACTAGTACAGGAATGTGGTGAGATTTACTAAAGTAGTCATTTTTTTACTGCCTAGGGAACCCGTATTCCCCTTTTCCCTTTTAGACATTCAGTTGGGTCGATAGCAATCTTTTTTTTTTCTTTACTCTCCCGCACTTGAATTTTTGAGGTAAACAAAGATTTGCAGTGGGCCACCATAAAATGACTACACCTCCATCTATACAACAGGAGAAACCATACATATAGCTATAACACTGTGGTAACAATAGATGTCAATGTAATATACAGTACCAAATATGGTCTAAGAGGAATGCATTTTATCTGAGAGTATTTTAGATAGTATTCCATAAATAAATAATAAAAATAAACCATTTTTAAAAACAGAACACATGAAACTACACGCATACATGCTCTGTTATATAAAGAAAGAATACTTTGATATAATATAATGTACATTTGAGCACTACAAGATTACAGTTCTGGCACAATACGTCTTCTTACAATGTTTTTACTACAATATGTATATTTAATAATGGCAGAATTCTGGCAGATAAATGTAATACTCAATAAGGAAAAATATTCAATGAAGTGCCTAGAATAAGCAGCAGTGCATTAGAAGCCAAATTAAAGACAAGTTGCCAGGGCTAGTACATGAAAGAATATGTGTATGTTGAGATTCTGCAGCCTGTCTGATGTGAGGAAGAGGGTGAGACTGAAATATGTGCAGGTGAAGATGGCAGTTATTAAAGGATGCATGCATGGTATGAGGAAGGAGAAGGTTCAATGTGGCTTGAGGAAATGGCCTTGTAAAGAAAGAATAATTACTGTGATTTTCCTAAGGAAATATACTTCAGCATATACTGTTTTAAACATTAGAAGTATTTCATTGAAAAGACACATGGCTTGTGCAAAGTTCATCCCAAACCAAAATATGTTTCTAATTGTCATTTCTCTTTCTAAAGATGTTGTCTAATTCGATTCCACGGGTCATTCAAAGTTGGACACAATTCATGTGTAATATTAGGTATTCTTATATATAGTTACACAGGCTAGGGACAAGCGATCTAGAAAAAGTTTGATGGTTCGGCAAACCCAGCAAAACATTTGCTAAACCCCAACACTTTTTTTTATGTATTTCCTGTTTTGTTAAACAATATTTACAGATACACTATTTTATTATTTGTATTACTTTATTTCCTTTTTCTCTTAAGGCCATCCCTTCTCTAGTCTAGCAAACATGGAAGGGGGTGGCATTTTGCAAACTGGGTAAAATAATTGGCAACTAGGAAAGGGGACCCAATTGGATTTTGTGGGGCCACCACATTTGATGAGAGACTCATTTCAATTGCCCTTGGTCCTGTCAGTTGAAGAGCTAGGTAACAATTAGCTGTTATAACAAGGGAAACATTTCAATACAACATTGTACTTGCAACTCTCCTGTGAGATGCACACAGTACCAATTACAATCCCATATAGAGTTGCGATAAGTTCCAATAAAGAAAATATGAAAATAAATGTAAGATAAATTAAATAAATGAAAAGTCCAAGTTGTGATGAAACAAAGTCCTTCAAACGGTATGCACACCATCCATCACCAAAAAAGTGCATAATCCTTAGTTAACACCTCCACCTTGCTTGCTTGCTTACCAGCTTGCAAGGACCCCTTATTACAGAGGACTAGTATCCATCCAGAGGAACTTTGTGTTGAAATACAGAAATTCACCCTCAAGAAGATGCGATCATGGAAGTTCCCCAAAAGAGATATAAATCCGTGATAGCACAAAATCCTTAAACATTTTATTTATAGCAAAAACTGTTGCACTTACAACAAAGCACTTTAAATTTTGCATTAATGGTATACAAGCCTGCCGGCTCTCTGTAGCGGCCCATTCTTCCAGTATATACGAAGCGCGACATGTTGCATCACACGCTGACCTCATCCTGGGGCACCTGGAGGATATTCCAACACAAAGTTCCTCTGGAGGGATAAAGGCCCTGGCCCGGGTTTTAAGCCACAAGCAATACTGATTCTCTGTAATAAGGGGTCCTTGGTAGCTGATGATAACAATTAGCTGTTGTTGCAGAACGATTTTGGTCCTTAAAAGGATTTTAACGACCAATATCTTTCTGCAACAACAGCTAATTGTTATCATCAGCTTCCATGGACCCCCTATTACAGAGAATCATAAGAAATAAGAAATGCACCCCAACACTGCAACTCAAGCATGGTTTGTAAAAGAGATTGTAAATCCAACCACTAAATCTTGGTACATGATAATGTCACTTGGAAAGCCAATTTTTATTTGAATTAATAGCTTTAATATAAAAAGCTGGTGAAACAGACATAAATGTCCTTGTTTGGGCACTTTTGGGTCAATTTACTAAGACTGGTGCACACAGAATCTAGTGAAGTGGTGCAAATTGTGTAAATATTAAATATGGGTGTGTGGGCAGGTCCAGAAATTATACAGACTTTAGAGGTGCCAATTCAACCATCAAATAGACAATAATTATAAAAATATAAAATTTTATTTGTACAAAAAATCTTTAAAAGAAGGATTCCTCCTTACAGGTGGAGCTTGAACATTCATCACAGAAAGAAAGTTACATTGTTTTTCACACTCTTGGTACATGTTTCGCCATGCGGTCTTCTTCAGACAAGATGCGTGATACACCAGCTATTGAGTAAACAGACATATATTAGATTTCAATTCACAAGTATACATATAAAGATACATGTTTAAAAATATCCCACCTGCACTCAATGAGCGAGTGGAATCTTGAAATCGCAATGTTAACATGATGAATAAACACAAAAAATAAGGAATACATATCCCATAAAGGGCAATAGTTGGCACATAGGGCTTCTTACCTCCAATGTTTAAAGTGGTTGTCAACTCATTAAAAAAATAAATAAAAACAACCTGCAAAACAAATGCATCGCATACTAGCTCATTATGAAATACTTACCTTGAAACGAAGCTGTTGCAGCGGTCTCGGCACACCGCTGTGACCGGCGACAAGCTTATTCCGGATCCCCGCCTCCAGTCAATCATAACGCGGGCTCCAGTGATGTGATTGGCCGGAGCCGTGCTGACGTCACTCCCACACATGCGCATGGGAACTGCCGATTATGGCACATTTACTGAAGAAACGGCACCCTGGGCCACCCCGGGGGCCGATTCTTCAGTGCGCATGTGCCGTTGACGTCGGCACAAGCAGATACAGGGAATATCTCTTAAACTGTGCAGGTTTAGGAGATAAAATCCTGGGTCATACAGGTAAGCCTTATTATAGGCTTACCTGTAGTTTAACCACCTCAATACTGGGCACTTCCACCCCCTTCCTTCCCAGACCAATTTTTAGCTTTCAGTGCTCTTGCATTTTGAATAGCAATTACTCAGTCATGCTACACTGTACCCAAATGAAATTTTTTATCATTTTCTTCACACAAATAGAGCTTTCATTTAGTGGTATTTATTTACCACTGAGTTTTTTATTTTTTGCGATATAAGGGAAAAAAAGAGCGAAAATTTTGAAAAAAAAAATTCTACTTTCTGTTTTTAAAAAAATGCAATAAAATCAGATTTTATCAAAAACTTAGGCCACAAATGTATTCTGCTACATGTCTTTGGTAAAAAAAATTCTGATACGTGTATGTTAATTGGTTTGTGTGAAAGTGTGTGAAAGATTTAGAGTATACAAGCTATGCTACACATTATTGAAAATTGATCAATTGATAGGCACTGATTGCCTATCTCATTTCTTGAGGCCCTAAAATGTCAAAACAGTACAAATACCCCCCAAATGACCCCTTTTTGGAAAGAGGACAGTCTGATGTATTTAGTAAGAGGCATAGTGAATTTTTTGAAGTTGCAATTTTTTTTCCCACAATGCTTTGGAAAATGAAGATATATATATATATATATATATATATATATTTTTTTTTTTTTCTTCACAAAATTGTCATATTTACAAGTTATTTCTCACACACGGTATAGGCATACTTGCGATTACACCCCAAAATACATTCTGCTACTCGTTCTGAGTATGGCAATACCCCATGTGTGATACTTTTCCACAGCCTGGCCACATACACAGGCCCAACATCTAAGTAGCACCGTCAGGCGTTCTAAAAGCATAAATTGCACATTTCATTTCCTGAGTACCTATCACATTTTGAAGGCCCTGGAGTACCAGGACAACTGAATTACCCCCAAAATGACCCCATTTTGGAAAGAAAACACCCCAATGTATATTCTACAAGGCATAATGAGTCTTTTGAACATGTCATTTTTTTTCCACAAGTCTTTGGAAAATGTGGAAAGAAAATGAAACCATATTTTTTTCACAAAGTTGTCAATTTATAAGGTATTTTTAACACATAACATGTACATAGCAAAAATAACACCCCATAATACATTCTGCTACTCATCCTGAGTATGACGATACCACATGTGTGATACTTTTCTACAGCCTGGCCACATACAGAGACCTAAAATCTAAGTAGCACTGTCAGGCGTTCTAAAAGCATAAATTACAAATTTCATTTCCTGAGTACCTATCACATTTTTGAAGGCCCTGGAGCACCAGGACAACGGAATTACCCCCAAAATATCTACATTTTGGAAATAAAACACCCCAATGTATATTCTACGAGGCATAATGAGTCTTTTGAACATGTCATTTTTTTCCACAAGTCTTTGGAAAATGTGGAAAGAAAATGAAAACTTATTTTTTTTTCACAAAGTTGTCAATTTATTGTATTATGTAGGTATTTCTAATACATAGCATGTACATAGAAAAATTTACACCCCAAAATACATTCTGCTGCTCGTCCTGAGTAAGGCAATACCACATGTGTGAGACTTTTCAGCAGCCTGGCCACATACAGAGGCCCAAAATGTAAGTAGCACCGTCAGGCGTTCTAAAGGCATGAATTACACATTTAATTTCCTGAGTACCTATCACATTTCTGAAGGCCCTGGAGCACCAGGACAATGGAATTACCCCCAAAATGGCCCCATTTTGGAAAGAAAACACCCGATGTATATTCTATGAGGCATAATGAGTCTTATGAATAAGTCATTTTTATCCACACGTTTTTGGAAAATGTGGAAAGAAAATGAAAACAATTTTTTTTTTCATAAAGTTGTCAATTTATAAGCTCTTTCTAACACATAGCATATACATAGCAAAAATAACACCCCAAAATACATTCTGGTATTCACCCTGAGTATGGGGATACCACATGTGTGAGACATTTCCACAGCCTGGCCACATACTGAGGCCCAAAATGCAAATAGCACCTTTAGGCTTCTAACACATAGCATGTACACACCAAGAATTACACCCCAAAATAAATTCTGCTGAGCAAAGGGTAAAAAAAAGATTACCTGTGCTTTTAACAGACAGAAATACCGTCCCAGAGCAGGCAAAGCATTGGTCCAGACAGCCAAAGGAAATGTCCAGGAATTGTCCAGGGAGCAGACAGAGATAAGCCAAAGTATTGGTCCTGGCAAGAACATGGTCCATAAGCAGGCAGTTCAAGTAGCGGGCAGAGGCATGGCCAGTTCAGGTGGCAGGCAAAGACATGGGCAGTTTAGGTGGCAGGCAAAGACATGGCCAGTTCAGGTGGCAGGCAAAGGCATGGCCAGTTCAGGTGGCAGGCAGAGGCATGGTCAGTTTAGTGGGCAGCAGGCGGCACTATAAGGCTTCAGGGCTCAGTAAGGTAAGACCTGAGGACAGGGTAGAGGCTTCTTCCCACCCACCTTTGAAGCCTCCGAGTCTCCAGACCCTAATCCGAGAGAACAAAAACCTGGAGAAAACATTTTTTTCCACTCTATTCTGGAGCCCGCTCACATATGTGAGACCCCAGTGCTGTACAATGGTAGGGCAAATGATCATTTCAGGAGGCAGGCAAAAAGCATGGTCATTTAACAGGCCGAGGTCAATTCATGTGGAAGGCAGAAACATGGTTGGCAGAGGCATAGTCGATAAACAGTCTGGGTCATACACAGAAATATTGAAAACTGGAAAAATATCTTCAATTCACAGTCAATAAACAGTCCGGGTCATACACAGAAACAGTAGATAGTGGAAACAGGAAAAATATCATCTTCACTTTACTAATAGTGTAGTGAAGTGTGATAGCTCCGGTAGCATGCTCCAATACAGAGGCCTGGCTGGGAGGGACATTGGGGACAGTAAAATCGTGTGTCACGGCAAATTCCTCTAGTTGAACATACACAAGATCTTTTTTGGGGTTTGCGGCCTGTTTGGGTAGGAGGGAGGATTTCTGGAAAGTGCCTTTCGTGGAGTCTGGCTAATGCATCAGAGCGAATTAGTTGAGCGGGTTGGCCATTGGGATAGACAAGGGCTGTAATGACGTCTTCTTGAAATTTGAGATAGGTTAGGGAACTTTGGGTACACTTAGAAAAAATAACATATGAATTGAACAGGGCTAGTTGCATCAAATAAATGGAGACTTTCTTGTACCAAAATAGTGATCTTCTGGTGGCCAAGTAGGGCTGCATCAGCTGGTCGTTCATATCTACCCCCCCATGAAAAGATTATACTCGTGAATACATTTTGGCTTCTGGACGGGACCTCTTCTTGTCTGCAGTTCCACCAAGGTGTTATCGTGAATTGTGGAAAGGATATAGACATCTCTTTTTTTGTCTCTCCACTTCAGGGCTAGTACCTCTTCATTCTGCATACTGGCCATTTCCCCCTGCTTCAATATCTTGCTGACTAGTCTCTGTGGGAAGCCCTTGCGGTTGGTCCATGCTGTTCCACAGGCCACAGTCTTCTTTTGGTACAGATGGCGGAAAAGTGGGAGACTTGTGTAAAAATTGTCCACATATAGGTGGTAACCCTTCCCAAGCAATGGTTCGATCAGCTGCTAGACAATTTTGTCCCTTGTTCCCATATAGGTAGGGCATCCAGGGTGGTTTAGCTGTTTATCCTTTCCCTCATAAATTTTCAAATCGTATGTGTAGCCTGTGGCCCTGTCACATACCCTGTAAAATTTGACGCCACGTCTGGCTCTTTTACTGGGGAGGTATTGCTTTATGCCAAGTCTTCCCGTGAAGTGTACTAGGGGTTCATCTACACAAATATTTTTATCAGGGATAAACATCTGCTTGAACATGGAGGAAAAAAAATTATTAGGGGCCGAATTTTGAATAACTTATCATAATCGGGATGATTTTGAGGGAGGTACTGGGTATTATTGTTGAAATGTAAAAACCTCATTATCATCTCGTAACGGGTTCTGGGCATCAAAGAGTAGTAAACTGGCATGTGGTGGATAGGAAGGGTAGACTAGTAGGCATGTTGAGGGTTAGGCCAAGGAAAATTTTAAACTCTTCCACAGTGAGGGGTTTCCAAACAAAATGGCGGGCATATGAAGAATTTGGATTGTTGGCTATGTGTTGGCTGGCGTACATATTACACTGCTCCACAATCTGATTTAGGAGATCATCACTAAAAAATAGATAAAAATAATAAATTGGGGTATCATTTTCCTATTGAAACTGAGGGCCTGGCTGGGCTGTAAAAGAGGTTATTGCGGGTTCTACTGAAGTTGTGGGCAGCCATGTAGGATACAGCAGAACATCTGGGAGGATATCATGGACCCTGCCTTGTTGTTGATGGGATGACCCATTGCTAACACCTGGCCAATCTTCTGTGCTTGCCACTGCAGGGCAACTTGCAGAACTATTGATGGATGCCTGCCTATCCTGGAGTGCTGCACTGCTGGTGGATGCCTCCATATTCATTGCGCTGCTGGTGGATGGCTGCTCATATCTCCTGGGCCTCTTTGTAACAATTCTGTCCTCCTCTGTTTCCATTTCAGAGCCACTGCTCTCTGCTGGCTCATAGTCGCTATCAGAGTCTGTTGGAGAGAGTTCCCCACTACTCTCGTCCGACATGCTCTGGAGTATCCGGAGAGCCTGCTCACTGCTATATAATCTTTTAGCCATGTGGACAGATGTGCACAGAGGTTGATCACTGGGATGTGGCAGATGTTCACAGACAGATAAAGCAAATGTTCACAGACAGATTTGGCAGATGTGACAGATGAGATGTTGATCACTGGGATGTAGCGGATTATTTTGGACAGATGTGTGTCAGATGTGGCAAATTATTATGGGCAGATGTGCCATATGATGATGGGCAGATTACTGATGGATGTGCACCAGATGTGCCAGAATATGATGGGCAGATGTTCCAGATGATGGGCAGATTACTGACGGATGTGCACCAGATGTGCCAGAATATGATGGGCAGATGATGGGCAGATGTTCCATATGATGGTGGGCAGGTTATTACTGAAAGATGTGCCAGGTGATGATGGGCAGATGTGCCAGATGATGTACCAGATGATGGGCAGATGTGCCAGTTAATGTATCAGATGATGGGCCAGATGTT
>BLSH010497386.1:1258864-1269812 GCA_018402905.1 Glandirana rugosa
CACAGAGGTTGATCACTGGGATGTGGCAGATGTTCACAGACAGATAAAGCAAATGTTCACAGACAGATTTGGCAGATGTGACAGATGAGATGTTGATCACTGGGATGTAGCAGATTATTATGGACAGATGTGTGTCAGATGTGGCAAATTATTATGGGCAGATGTGCCATATGATGATGGGCAGATTACTGATGGATGTGCACCAGATGTGCCAGAATATGATGGGCAGATGTTCCAGATGATGGGCAGATTACTGACGGATGTGCACCAGATGTGCCAGAATATGATGGGCAGATGATGGGCAGATGTTCCATATGATGGTGGGCAGGTTATTACTGAAAGATGTGCCAGGTGATGATGGGCAGATGTGCCAGATGATGTACCAGATGATGGGCAGATGTGCCAGTTAATGTATCAGATGATGGGCCAGATGTTTACTGATGATGCACCAGAATATGATGGGCAGATGTGCCAGATGATGGGCAGATTAATCCTGGCAGATGGGCAGATGTGCCAGATGTGCACCAGATGATGGGCAGAATATTACTAGCAGATGGGCAGATGTGCCAGATGTGCGCCAGATGATGGGCAGATGTGCCAGATGATGGGCAGATTATTACTGCCAGATGTGCCAGATGATGGGCAGATGTGCCAGATGATGGACAGATTATTACTGCCAGATGTGCCAGATGATGGGCAGATGTGCCAGATGGGCAGATGTGCCAGATGACAATGGGCAGATGTGTCAAATGATCAGACAGCTGTGCCAGATGATCACAGACAGATGTTCACTGGGTGTTTTTTCACTGTGTTTGGGGACACTGTGTTTGGGAACACTGTGACAGGAAATGTGTTTGGGGACACTAGCTGGGTGATCAGTGGTCAAAAGCAGACAAAAAACAGCTAATAACTCACTGATTTCCCAGCTGCAGCACAGATCTTATCTTCCTCTCCTCGCTGAGGGCTCTGTGTGAGGAGAGGAAGATTTCACAGCCCTTACAACATCTGTGTTTACACTTACATGACGGCTGTGATTGGCACAGCCGTCATGTGATCAGGAGGGCTAATCAAAGAGCCCTCCTGACGTACTCTGTTGCCATGTCTCTGGGGGACACAGGCACATCGAGATCGCGCCGCTGCACGGGCACGCGGCATGCTTGATCTCCGTTGTTGTGCCGCCCCCCCAGCCTACTTTACATGACATGATGGATGTTATTGAAAACAGCCATCATATCATCAGGAGGGCAATACACAGTGCCCACCTGCTGATCCGAGATGCGGCATGTCCGGGGGACACGCGCGCATTAGGATCACGTGGGTGCATGTGCACGTGGCCGCACGATCCCACTCCTTCTGAAGGATGTGCATATATGTCCGGTGAGAAGAAGGAATCGACTAGCCGGCTGTATAGGTGCAGTGGCTGGGTAGGAAGTGGTTAAAGTGGTTGTCCAGAGTTGACAACCACTTTTAGGACAAGAAGACCACGTTTATTTAAAAATGTGAAATCCACCCAAGGTGGGGTCCACCCCCTATTGCCAAAGTCTCCCACAGAGAGAGGTATACATGTCTCCATGTGCTCACAAATACAAGTGCAAGCACACGGTGGATTAGAAGTGTGTGTCTGAAAAAAGTAAACAATAACCGTTACCAAAGATTCTCAGTATAGACAAAAAGTCTCATGCACATCATACTTCATCATAAGAAAAAGCCTATGGGGACTACCTATTAGAAAACTAGCCATATAAATCACAGGTGGGCAGCATGAAGGGCGTCATCACAAGAACAGAGTGTCTCTTGCACGTGTGTGCTACCACTGGTAAATATACACAAAAAAACTAACAGAACTAATCTATTTGTATAGGTGCATACAGGAAAACAGCAAACTGCAGCGTAGGCCACTAGAAATGCGGACCCAGCTGAAAAGTACCACTATTAATTGATTTAACAGATACCTGCTAGCGTGGAGCAAAAGCTCCCTTGCTTCCAAAGGATCCTCTGTAGCCTGGAGTGGAAGATATGCTGTGTTCCATAGATATAATAAGGAACTGTGGACAAACACCCCAGTATTAGCATCTGGACATCTAATCACATGTGATAGTAAGGCAGGAACATAGCCAGGAACATACTGTTATTCATACCAACCTCCTTAATGCGTGTGGTGCATAGTAACTAATTAGCTTCTAACTTCAGCTTATTCAATTAAGCTTTGACAATAGCTTACACCACAAGGTAACCGATATCTCAAAATGATACCAGTAATAAAGTCTCTGACTATTAGTAACCTTACAATAGGACTATGAAATAATGAAATGATTATGAATGATTATGTTAGTAATTGTTGGTAATCACTTGAATTGTTCAACTCTCCCATGTAAATATTAGTGTCTCCTAGTAGGATACTGTTGTGTCGTGTATATTTCTGCATTTTATCGGACTGTCTCTATTCATCTAGGGATCGTATATCCCAATTTGATTTTC
The DNA here is from genome assembly GCA_018402905.1 of Glandirana rugosa. NCBI lineage: Eukaryota > Metazoa > Chordata > Amphibia > Anura > Ranidae > Glandirana > Glandirana rugosa. The sequence goes on from BLSH010497386.1 coordinate 1,261,343, forward strand.
ATTTCCTCTGAAGAAACCATACCAGGCAAAACGCATCAGTAGGGATCATCTATCTATCATCTTGGGGCCTCTGACATCTGCTACTTATTTTATGGGAGATATTAATATGGACTTTGTTTGTTTGTTTATGAAGCCCCAGTGGTGGGCAAAGTTTTTAATGTGATCTAATAAATGTAATTTTTAAACTTCCATGCCTATATCGTTTTTTCAGAGGTGGGGTAGACCAGCACTATGAAAGTCCCATTATTTCTCTACTGGGGTGTCTTTACCCTAGTGTATTAGTTTTATGTCTCATTAGGGATGTGGTGCTGGTCCTAAGCGTTGGTCTGTACCTTAAATCATTTTTCCTTTGACAATAAAACCTGGAAGCTGATTGGTTACTCTGCACAGTTGCACCGATTTTAGTAAAAGCTCACACTAGTTTTAGTGTTTTGGGTTAACAATGATTTGCCTCATCGCCACAATCTCCTGCTTGTAAATCACCCTGTCATGGCAAAGGAAACAAAACACTGATTCGCTGATGCACATTGGTATATTTCACTGTTGTCTCCATTTAGAAAAAAGGCACGTGAAACAAATAAATTTAGCCAGCAACAATGTGGAAATCTGTCCTGTAAAAAAACACATGCAGCTTGTTATCACGGTAGTGTGTTTGTATACAGACAGGCTGTAAATAGGCTGCAGGACATCATCAGCCTTAAGATATAACAAAGGATGAAAAAAGCCAAAATAAAACCCTTTTCCTCCCCCCACTCCCCAATTCCTCAAGATAATCAATCAATTTTCTACCTATATGATATTCGGTGGGGTCTTACATCTGCTTTAACAAACCGGTTAGCACCTACATGTCCTACACTAATCTCTCCATATGCCGTTTGTCAGCAGCACACCCTATGCTTTCCCTATTACAGCTTATCTATATGGCTACCGTGACCTCACTGTTTTATATTTAAGGGGCTGACCAATTCAAAAGCCCCCCAAAGCTCTTCTAAGGCAGATGACCTAAGTTCAAACATCAGGCAATATATTATGGTTACTATGGCAAATTCCCACATTATCTTGCCAGAACCTTGAATACACAGAATTTGCCACAAACTTGTGGTAGCTGTGAACTCAATTCTCATTCATAATATGTAGTATAAGTAATAAGCAGATGAAAGGAAACCTGTTCTGAAAAAAATACCTTGTGCTAAAATACTAGATACCTGGCTGTCTCTGGATTCAGTACTTTTTGAGTTACTGACCCAGAACAAGAATGTAGTCAATTAAATCAGAGTGTATGTGTTCTGGCCCAGTGACTTTATAGGGACACATGCCATATGAGGCATAAGAGGAATTTACAGTTTGCACATAATACATCAACCAAAAAAAAATAGAATTAATGTCCAGATTGTGATTGAGGTGTAGATTAGTTATATCAGGTAGTAAAAGAACTAATGTATAAGCATAAAACGTATGAATTTTTTGGGGGCACCCGCTGATGGCAAATATTATGTATTAATCTGATGTGTAGGGAGCTTAAATTTAAAGTGGATGGAAACCTTCACATATACCCAGTGAAGTGAACAGCCTCAGATGATACACAGAGATTAAACAAATCTCCCTACATAAGTTTTACATGTATATCTGCAGTCTTCAACTTTATATACTGTTTAGAAAGTGAAAATCATGTTAGAGATTTTCTCTTCCTGTTCAGCACTGGGAGTTGATTCTTGGCATACAGCCAAGACAGCTGATTGGAGGAAAGGCACACCATACACCCCCCTCCACATAGGCAGAGACTTGCAGAGCTGTGCTGTGACAAGGCAAGTTCTCTGCTAATCTATTTATAGCAACCTCCCTTGACACAAAACTCAGGCTGTTTTTTCCACAGTTGACCAAGTACCTGTCAGAAGTTTTCATGCTGATAACAAAAGAATGGAGCAGGAGAAAGCCACGGGACTTAATGCTTTGAAGAGAGATAAGAAAACACTGCAGATATATGTGCCCAGCTCAAATTTTATTAATCGGGTTTACATCCACTTTAACTAAAGTAAAGTGGTAAACAATTTTTCTTGCTGAAATATTATCTTTTTATTTTTCTTTTGGAGATTATCTGGACTAGTTATATCAAACAAGGATATTATATATCATTATAGTGAACTCTTAAGAATATTCCTATTTCAAAAAGAACTTAAAAAAACAGGTGACACATAAGAGTTTGTGATCAAAAAACTAACATAGACTCCAGTATGAAGAACAAAGAGCCGCTGTTCCAAGCAAGCCCGCCACTGTAATCTTCCACACGTTCCACAAAACACAGGTGCAAGCCCAGTTCATGTAACTGTGTTCATAAAAGACCAAGGAATCTGGATGGCTGCACTCTGTAAAAAGCTTCCACCTTTATTAAATGATAAAAGCTCTATGATACAGCATCATGACACAGTGGGAATAGAGGCGTAAGTCAATGTGTTTAGCGCTATCTCACCGCTTACTCATGAATCATTATTGAAATCATGAGTACGAGCTGAGATAGCACAAAATCTGTTGACCTTCGCCTCTGCCCCCACTCTGTCAAGGTGCTGTATTGGAGTGCTTTTATCATTTAATAGTGCAGCCATCCAGATTTCTTGGTCTTTTATAACACAGACTTCAGTTATTGTTTAACAATTAAACTAATTGGTTGATGCAATACATTATTTAGCTCAGTAATAAAAACACTTAAAATTCTGTCAAGACTGAATAGGTGTAATGTTCCCTGGAAAAAATTACAAATGTCTATTTTTAAAATAGTGAAGGATTGCTAGATTTTAATGGTGTTATATTGGTTATATAAAGAATTAAAATGTTGTGTAGAATTAAGCTTTTCCTTATACCTCTAGTTGCAACTGATACTGTATATTAACCACTTGCCGACCGTCAACCACAGGTTGACGGCGACAAAGTGGCTTGATAACGCAAACCGCCGTCATACGACAGCGGCTGCGAGATTGCGCAATGTGACCAGTGGGGGCAGGGAGCGGGTGCGGCGGACTCGATCTCCACTGGCTACCCGCGATGCCCCCCCGGAGTGAAAGAACGGAGGTCTGTGTAAGTAAACATGGACCTCCGTTCTGTGAGGGGGGAAGGGCTGTGATCACAGCTTTCCTCTACATGGAAGCTGTGATCACTTCCCTTCCCCTGCTAGGGCAACCCAAACACAGTTAGAACACGCCCAGGGAACACAGTTAACCCTTAGAGCGCCCCCTGCAGGTTAACCCATTCACTGCCAATGGCATTTACACAGTAATCAGTGCATTTTTATAGCACTGATCGCTGTATAAATGCCAATGGTCCCAAAAAAGTGTCAAAATGGTCCGACATGTCCGCCCCAATATCGCAGTACCGCTAAAAATCGCAGATCACCACCATTACTTGTAAAAAAAAATAAATAAATAAAAACCCCAGAAATTAATTCTCATAGTCCGTAAACGCGGCCACTTTTGCACAAACCAATCCATAAACGCCGATTGCGATTTTTTTTATCACAAATATGAGAAAGAATATAAATCGGCCAAAACTGATGAAAAAAAAGTTTTTTTGTATTTCTTTTTGGATTTGTATTTTAGCAAAAAGTAAGACATTTGGTTTTTTTGCAAAATTGTCGCTCTTCTTTTGTTTATAGCGGCGATCGGAAATGAAGCAGTGGTGATGAAATACCACCAAAAGAAAGCTCTATTTGTGGGGAAAAAAGGACGCAAATTTTGTTTGGGTACAACGTCACACGACCGCGCAATTGTCAGTTAAAGCGACGCAGCGCCGTATCGCAAAAAGGGCTCTGGTCCTAAAGTGTGAAATCCTTCCGGGGCTGAAGTGGTTAAAGAGTCATCAACTTAAACCATTGCAGATAAAAGGACAAAAAAATAATGTATTTGAAATGCTTACTTGCAGCTTTTTTATTCAATTTTTAATGTGCTTCTGAACTTGCTAGCAAAATTGAGTACTTTAAGAAAGTCACCAATTTGACCTGCAACAGACTTGATCATCTTCTGGGTAAAAGCTCAGCATACACATCACAGTTGCCTGTCATACAGAAAACAAAAATAGCATTTGTAGCATGCAGCTATTTAGATGGAGGTGTCATATGCTTACATTGTTCAGGCTATATAGTGTCTAAGTAGATATCATGTACAGAATCCGAGAGTGCAATGGCACATCCTAATTGGGTCTACAATGACAGAAAAAGATTTGTGGGAACTTTTTGTCCACCTTAAGCATATTTGTTTTATGTCTATGAAATGTGAAATGTGGACATTCTTTCTCATTTTAAGCAAATGGAATTATTTGTTGAATTGCTTAGCAAGGAATGTTGGCATAGTGATGCCTAAATACATATCAAACAACAATCATTTGCACAACCTGACCTGCTATCAGCACCTTAAACTTGTTCAGATTTCTACATGACATAGTAAACCATGCATAACGTGAAACGATGACAAGTTTAGTAACTCTGAAAACTTTCAAACTTGTAAATGCATTCATACACTTTCAAAACTAAAGGCATGAAATGCATCTGAAAAGCTTATCATTGTCTTTCTCCACGGAAAGTGATTTCAAGTAATTAAATATAAGAGTCAATGAAACAGAAAATAGAAAATTGCTAGAATAATTTAAGCATATTCTTCCTTTTGGAAACAAAAATCATCTCAGTTTGTAGATAATGGAAGATGACAACCAGATCTTTGTCATGTTGTGTAGAATAGCATTTCTGTGAGTATTTTCTATTTTTTTTTTAGTCATAATGATTTACTATATTGGCTCACTATTTGACGTGAGTGACAGATGTTACAAAGTAATGGATACGTGGAACAAATTTCTTTATGAAGGGTTTGTGCCAGATGTTGGATTTCTGAAAGATAAACTTGCTTTGACATTGACTTGTGTTCTAAAATGATGGAAATTATGTGTACACCAAGCATTAAAATAAATCAATCTCTTTTTGCAGTACACATTATAGATATTAACAATGGATGCGCATTAAGCACATTGCAATAATTTTGTCAGCATGATACCAGATTTGTATCTCAATACAAATCCTTTCAAATGCCTTAGAGACAGCCAGTTTTGGTTAATTACTTCTGCATTAAGTCATGATGCTTTATGAAATCAGCACATTGTTAATATGTTGATATATTAGTGAAAGTTATTCAGTGTTTCTTAGCTGTGCTAGCATGCAAAATGCATGTGTAGTAGGTATTCTTAAGAGTTGTGTATTTCATAATGCTTATAATTCCTTTTGTTTTTAGTTTTGTACATCCCTTGCTATTTTATGCTGATTTGAAATGAAATTCTAGGTCAAATCAGGTACACTAAAATTAAACCCAACTCTGGGAGACTTAAAAATAATCCCTTGCAGTGGGGCTGTGCCTGCCCTGCCCGGGCTAATTGCTCATATATGTCTAGGAAACTTGTTAAAATAGATTTACCTACCAGATCCTCTATGCTGCTAGCCTGGTCCCCGCAATGTCTTCACCCCTATGCTCCAATGGTCTAAGGTCCTGACATCATGAAGGCAAATTCAAGGTTACACCAGAGGAACGGTTCACTGCTGGAGTGCGGAAGAACTCTATCTGCCAGGGGAGTGGAGGATCAGGTAAATTAGCAATTAAGGTCTGCATACCACTATTAACTACACCATTCAGCAACCAACAATATGGTATTATTTAGGGTGCAACAGGTACAGATAAGTATGTCATCTAACATCAAGCCTAATACAACAAAGATATTCACTCCAAGATTGAATCATAGCAAAAAACATGCATGCATATGGGTGCAATGAGCTATACTTAAAACATGTGAGTGATGTTCAGAAATACATACAGGAATTCAGTACCCTTGTAATGAAATAGAAAGCTGAGCCAGACCCTGGTGAAAAGAAAGAGCATAAGGAAAAACCAATGTTTTGGCGATGTAAAAACCCCCTTTCTCAAGAACCTCCTACCTCAGAGTATTGCTCTGGTCACAGTGTGCTAAAAAAAAACGTAAAAAAGAAAAAAAATGTAATGAAAAGAAAAAAATGTAAAAAGATAAAAAAAAATTAAAATGTTGTTTTTTTCACATTTTTTCTTTACATACTGTCACCAGTCAATGTCCCTGTACTGCACTGGTGACAGTATATAGAAAAAGATTATGGAAAAAACATTTTTTTTACATTTCTTCATTTTACAAAATTGTGACAAAAAAAATACAACTTCAAAAAACTCACCATGCCTCTTACTAAATACCTTGGACTGTCTGCTTTCCAAAAAAGGGGTCATTTGGGGGATATTTGTACTGTTCTGGCATTTTCAGGCCTCAAGAAATTAGACAGGCCATCGGTACACCAGGGCTGATCATTTTTCTGATATATACTGTATACCACAGTTTATATACTTTATAACTTTCCTACAGACTAAATACTAAACCCTGATTTGGGTAATTTTCACCAAAGAAATTTAGCAGAATACAGTTTGGCCTAAATTTGTGAAAAAAGATTATTTATTTGCAAAATTTTATAAAAGAAACAAAGAGAAATGTGTTTATTTTTCAAAATGTTTGGTCTTTTTTCATTCATTTTGTAAAAATTAAAAGAGTCAGTGGTGATTAAAAAGAAAGTGGCTGAGCATTCCTGGCCATGTAAATTATTGTGCTAAGTGGCAATAAAGTGATACTAAAGTCTCATTCTCTTGTGCAACATTGCTGGTTCGAGATGGAGCTCAGGTAAGTATTAAGGGTGCTGAGGTGGCTGCTGGACACAAAATGTTTTTTTTTTATCTTAATGCATATAATGCATTAAGATAAAAAATCTTCTGCCTTTACAACCACTTTAATAGTTGCTGCATGCCTTAAACATTCAAACTTATGTTTGGATTGAACACTAAAGCTTATCTCTAAAGATTTCACTGCTTTTCTTGTTAAAGTGGAGCTTTTTACCATTAACAGCTTGATAAAAATAATGTTTTCTATCAAGAAACATACCTTCTGAATTAATAATTATGCTACCAAAATGAGTGTGTGCTGTAAATTATCTCTAGCTTTGCTCCTGTTTCTTCTTGCCGGTGGCTGCCATTTTGCTGAAGCCCAGGGCCCCTGAGCAGCAGTAAACCTAAGATGTCAGCAGATCAGCCTCTATAAATTTAGCAGTGCCAAATATAGAGAGCAATTAAGCATGCGCAGAGCAGGATGAGAAAGTGTGTTACTGGATTTAAACTGTATAGGCACTTATTTTTAATGTTTTCCATAGCTATACTCGCAAAAGGGGCCACCCTGAAGTGATCTAATTTTCTGACTAAAGTTCCACTTTAACTTCAAGGACAAATTTCACTATATTGTCTACTACTGTGTTTTAATTCTTATTTATAGAGTAAAATATTATAGTTTTACTGATCCACTGCAGAAGTTAAGCATAAAAAAATTAAAATTCTCATAAAAATGCACTTGATACTGAAATACTACTTTAAAATATGTAGTTTTTAAAATATATTTTATTCTCTGCATCAGGTATGGTTTGCACCTGGGTAAGACACTGTAACTGTAAATTCGGTGAACATGAAGTTTGCTACAAATGTAAAAAAAAAATATTTTCTGGTTTGGTTATCCTTTATGATAAGCCAGAGTTATGATATTGCCATTTATCTCATGATTTGACAGAGGTTAAGTTGTACTGAGAACATAACTCTGCTGGTATAGCTAATGGATTTGTGATGGCAGCCAAAATCAATAGGCACAAAATGCCTTATCTTTTATGAATGGACAATGTCTAGTTTTTCATTTAGCATCTGACATCTTATTTACATTATGTAGCTTTAGTTAATAAAGGGAATGGTTATAGAACTTTTTTTTTAGGTGACTTTGCCAGACAGTTATAGTTTACTATTAAATGTTAAAGCTAAAAGCGAAATGAAAATAGATTAACCACTTCCCGACCGCGCTATAGACAAAAGACGTCCACAGCGCGGTCGGGTTATTCTGACAGGACGTCCATGGACGTCCTCCAGAATATCGCTTCCCGCGCGCCCCCTGGTCGGGGGACCCGACTGATCACAGATCGCAGTGAATGGCCGCTGTGAGCGGCCTTTCACCACGTGATCGCGCCGTCCAATGACGGCGCGATCACATGTCAACAAGCCGGCGCTTCCGCCGGCTTTTCTCTCTCCTCTCCGCACCGATCGGTGCAGTGTGAGAGGAGAGAGGGGGGAGGAAAGATGTGTGCAGTGCTGTGGGCGATGTGTAATGCCCACAGCACTGCTAAATGACAGCAACCCCCACCATCCATCAAACACCCACCCAGCCATCCACCCCATCCATCCACACCCCCCCATTCTTAGCCCATCCATGCTCAGCCACCCATCCATCAATCCATCCATCCTCACACAGCCATGCTCACCCATCCATCCATGCTCACCCATCCATCCATCCATGCTCACCCATCCATCCATCCATGCTCACCCACCCAACCATACTCACCCACCCA
>BLSH010497386.1:1271698-1284034 GCA_018402905.1 Glandirana rugosa
TACATCCGGTGTGATCAATATTCAGTTATTGGCACCATAGCTTGTAGACTCTATAACTTTCACAAAGACCAAATAATATACACTAATTTGTTTTTTTTTACCAAAGATATAAAGCAGTATAAATTTTGGCCAACATTTATGAAGAAAAATTACTAATTTGCAAAATTTTATAACAGAAACAAAGAAAAATTATTTTTTTTACAAAATTTTCGGTCTTTTTTAAATTATAGCGCAAAAAATACAAAAAACCCAACGGTGATTAAATACCACCAAAAGAAAGCTCTATTTGTGTGAAAAAAAGGACGCAAATTTCATATGGGTACAATGTTGCATGACTGAGTAATTGTCATTCAAAATGTGAGAGCACTGAAAGCTGAAAATTGGTCTGGTTAGGAAGGGGGTTTAAGTGCCCAGTTGTCAAGTGGTTAAAGTAGATTTATATGAATATCAAAATGATATCTGTGACACTGGCACCAAGATTCCAGAAGAAAACATTATGTCAGGAAATGTAATATTACTGACATTAAGGGCTCAGGTGGAAAAATGCAGTGTGGATTCAGATGCATTTAGTATAACTGTTCCCGTCAGCTGTACGTGTATACAATATGTAGAGGCAGAACAGGTGGGGATTAATGCCCAACTCCAGCACATACCACACAGGTGCTGCTGATTTTTTTTTTGACATTCATTCAACCTTTTTTATGCTGTATTATGTTGCTTTCATTGACTTGTACAAGGAGAACAGCAGGCTATAATGCAGGGGGTGCAGCATTAAGTATCAGTGTATTTGGCATAATATATGCAGGGGTGAGTATCACTTTAAAGACTGCTCTGGTGGCAAAAGTAACACCAGGAATATCAATGATGGAAACTTAAGTTCTGCTAGGACTCAAGCTTTAATAGCACTCTTTCACCTTCCGGCCCACAATTAGGTATTAGATAAGTGGGCAGGTCTTCTCTCGCACCTGAAAAGATCCTCCTTCACGTTTGAACATGACTACACAATAGAGTGCATAGTTTTGATATATATAATATTGCAAAAATAACACAACAAATAAGGACTATTTCCCAAGAGGAAATGTCCACGCAATCATGTCTTCATGTCCTGTGATTGCAAAATTCTGTTACTAAATAACACTTAAACATCAATGACAGCTTTCACCACTTGCTAATTGCTCAAAAATAAAAACATAATCTATTACATCTTAGCAGTCTTTAGATGTTGTGGCTGCATTTGGTTTAAATTTTTTCAGGTGAATAACATTTTTTTGTGTAGATCTTGTGGGAAATGCAGTGTCCATGTTCCTCCATAAATACAGTGGAGAGGTGAGTGTAGCCTCCTCAGGGACAGGAAATGTGTTATTTGCAGGATTAACAGATGAAAACAAAGTAAAAAAGGGTATTATTATTATTATTATTATACAGGATTTATATAGCGCCAACAATTTATGCAGTGCTTTACAATATAAGAGGAGACAGTACAATTACAATACAGTTCAATACAGAAGGAATAGGAGGGCCCTGCTCATGGAGCTTATAATCTAATGGGAAGGAGAGGTGGTACAAAAGGTAATAGCTGCAGGGGATGATCTGATGAAGGTGACTCAGGTTCAGTTTCTAGGTGGAGGTGGGGTAGGCTTCCCTAAATAACTGAGTTTTCAAGGATCACCTAAAGGCGGACAGGGTAGGAGCTGACCGGACATGCTGGGGCAGGGAGTTCCAGAGGCTGGAGAGGCTCTGGAGAAGTCCGGGAGTCAAGCATGGGAGGAGGTAACAAGGGAGCTAGAGATCAGGAGGTCTTGGGAGGAGTGGAGAGGACAAGTTGGGTTATATCTGTAGATGAGATTGGTGATGTAGCGGGGGCAATGTTGTGGATGGCTTTGTATGTTGTGGTTAGTATTTAGAATTTTATACGATGGGGTAGAGGAAACCAGTGAAGAGATTGGCAGAGAGGAGCAATCTCTTCACTGGTTTCTGGGTATGAATAAATAAATATATAATAAATCAAAAAATACATAGACTAAAGCTCCCAAAGGCACCTTGTCTACGGACTGGTAGTTATATTGTTGTTTTGATTTATATAGCTACTGTACCACCTGGAATTTTTGTTGCGTTTCTGGTAAAAAGAAAAAAAAAACTCCTGTGTACATTAATATGGCTAAAATGTTTTTTAAATGAGAATGCTTTCTACTGAACTCCCACACCTACCGCTTTTATAATCTAGATGCACTAGAAAAAAAAAAGCTGGTCCCGTCTTTGGAAAGCAAGAAGGCCATTTAGGTTTCTTCTTGCTCTGGTGACAAATGTTGGATGTCTTATTGCTTTTTATCAAATTACATTCAACAGGAGAAATAAAGTGTAACCTTTCCCCACTCCATTCAAAACTAAACACCTTGCCTTTACATACAGTTTAAAGTAGAAGGAAACTTAAAGGTATGTACAATTTTCTCAAACTCTCCAGACAATTCATAATAGGGATACATTGGTGCACTGGAGGGCTTCCGTTCACCTGGACATCTGAAGGTACAGCAAAAAATCCTGCACATAGCTCAGGTCACAACAATCTATTAATCTTCTGGTGTGCAGCTAAAAACAGTCTGCTAACCAACAGATTCTATATTTTAGCTGTATGCTAGAAGATGAATACATTGTGACGCTAGCTGTGCACAGAAATTTTTATTGAACCTAAAGTAGGAGGAAATTCTAAAATGATCAATGTTTAAAATGTTGCCTTCCCCTGCTTATATACATGGTGCATGCTGTTTTTAAAAAATCTAAGTGCAAATACCCTTTTTTCATCTCTTTTGAAGCAGTTATATGATCACACAGCTCCCGCTTTGCTGTGCCAATGAGTGGTTGCTGCAAGTGGTGGGAGGGAACTCTCTCAGCCACCCACAATGGGGAGCAATGAAAGCAGGCAGGTGATGTCACAGCTCTTTGCAATTCCGGCCTGCTGTCTAGCTGTTCATTGACTGACATAGGGGATACATGATCGCTCTCAAGAAAAATAAAAAAAAAGATTTACACTGAAATTTCTTACAAACAGTATGCAGCATATACAGTATCTCACAAAAGTGAGTACACCCCTCACATTTGTGTAGATATTTTATTCTATCTTTTCATGTGACAACACTGAAGAAATGACACACTTTCAAGATGACCACTGCTTTGCTAAAGAAGGTGAGGGTAAAGGTGAGGGACTAGCCATCCTGTGGGCTATCCTTAAACGGAAGGTGGAGGAGCGCAAGGTCTCTAACATCCACCAGATCCATGATGTCATCATGGAGGAGTGAAGAGGACTCCAGTGGCAACCTGTGAAACTCTGGTGAACTCCATAACCAAGAGGGTTAAGGCAGTGCTGGAAAATAATGGTGGTCACACAAAATATTGACACTTTGGGCCCAATTTGGACATTTACACTTAGGGGTGTACTCACTTTTGATGTCAGTGGTTTAGACATTCATGGCTGTGTGTTGAGTTATTTTGAGGGGACAGCAAATTTACACTGTTATACAAGCTGTACACTCACTACTTTACATTGTAGCAAAGTGTCATTTCTTCAGTGTTGTCACATGAAAAGATAGAATAAAATATTTACTAAAATGTGAGGGGTGCACTCACTTTTGTGAGATACTGTACTGTGTATAAGCGGATGGGCGGGGGGGTTAAACCTTGGTCATTTTAACCTTTCCTTAAAATGAATTAGCAATTTTTTTCTGTCCACTTACCTGATTGATGCCTATATCTAATTTTACTTCCTCCTTTATGGGCCGCGGCTCAGTATGTCATTTCCGGTTTTGCATTGGCTCCTGGGAGATCTTTGTTAACTTGGCATGACACTGCTCCTGTTTTACATTGGTGTCTATGGAAAATCTTGGTCAGCTTGGCATGGCACAGCCATGCCAAGCTGACCAGGATTGCACCGAAATGCACATGCACGAGATTGGCAGGTGCATGCTGGGTAGCTAGCGTGCACAGAATCCAGGAAGAAGGATACTGTGGCTTCAAATGCCCACACTGGAGATGGCTGCACTGTGCAAAAACTTCACATAGTAAGTAATCAATGCTGCACAAATAGAAAATGGGGCATAGTTAACAGCATACCTTTGTTACATTGCACAAGGCATGGGTATTCCAGGAGTATTTTTATCTTAAAAATCATATTTCAGCTGGAACTCCACTTTAAGTGTTCTCTACCGTGCCTTAGGAGCGATAGATTTATTAATTGATTAATGAAGTCTATTGTTTAACCACTTAAGGACCGGAAGGATTTCCCCCTTTAGGACCAGAGCCCTTTTTGCGATTCGGCGCTGCGTCGCTTTAACTGACAATTGCGCGGTCGTGCGACGTTGTACCAAAACAAAATTTGCGTCCTTTTTTTCCCACAAATAGAGCTTTCTTTTGGCGGTATTTGATCACCTCTGCGTCATTTCTGATCGCCGCTATAAACAAAAGAAGAGCGACAATTTTGCAAAAAAAAACAAATTTCTTACTTTTTGCTAAAATACAAATCAAAAAAAAATATAAAAAAACATTTTTTTCATCGGTTTTGGCCGATTTATATTCTTCCTCATATTTGTGATAAAAAAAAATCACAATCTGCGTTTATTGATTGGTTTGCGCAAAAGTGGTCGCATTTACGGATGATGAGAATTCATTTCTGGGGTTTTTTATTTTTTATTTTTTACTAGTAATGGCGGCGATCTGCGATTTTTAGCGGTACTGCGATATTTCAGTGGACATGTCAGACCATTTTGACACTTTTTTGGGACCATTGGCATTTATACAGCGATCAGTGCTATAAAAATGCACTGATTACTGTGTAAATGCCATTGGCAGTGAAGGGGTTAACCTGCAGGGGGCGATCTAAGGGTTAACAGTGTTCCCTGGGCATGTTCTAACTGTGGGGGGACTGCCCTAGCTGGGGAAGGGAAGCGATCACAGCTTCCGTGTAGAGGAAGGCTGTGATCACAGCCTTTCCCCCCTCACAGAACGGAGGTCCGTGTTTACTTACACGGACCTCCCTTCTTTCACTCCGGGGGGGCATCGCGGGTGGCCGGCGGAGATTGAATCCGTCACACCCGCTCCCTGGCCCTCCCCGGACACAGTGAGCGCATGGGCGCGCCTCCGGCGGCGCGCGCGCGCTCACTGGGCGGGATCTCGCGGCCGCCGTCATATGACGGCGATTCGCGCTATAGAGCCACCTTGTCGCTGTCAAATGCCGATCAGCAGTCGGCAAGTGGTTAATACTGTGTGAGAATTTATACTTGAGGGGGTAGCAGTAATAGTATACTATGTTTACTTCTTATTGTAGCACATTATCTGTATTCTGTCAATCATGGCAATATTACTATTTGTTGTGTGTTATTAAATTATTAGTATAGTTATTACACACACTGTATGTAAATGGTTATGTCAAAACTAGTATATAAAAATTCTTTGCCTAAAAATGTCTTCCTTTTTTGCAATAGCTAAGGTGTTTAGTTTATATAGAAATAAGCTCATTATGTGATCCACATGTTTTTAGGTCTTATCCACACATAACTGGACTGTGGAAGGGCTTGCAGTTGACTGTCACCTGATCAATATTTCTTCGGGTATGGAAAATCCAGTTGAATGGGGATGTTACTGATGAGAATATGTCTATAAATTCTTTCTGCTGTCAGTTTGGTCAGTGGCCACTTGGTTCTCACGGTTTTGCTCTCCAGTTTCTGATCTGCCAATGAACTGTTCTATCCACTGTACTTTTCATAACAGTTTTATAGTTGTGTTTTAGTGTTCCTCTCATCCATAAGCAGCCCAACCTACTTACTAATCTATTAGAAAAAATGTAAAAATCAATAATAACCTTTTTTTTTCATTTCCTTTCTGGTGACTGATTATCTTTTATAATTTTGTCAGCATAACCATACAAGTTTTTCTTAGATATATCTCGAAAGTAAGATCTCATTTCAGGACAGTGGGCATAGCCATGCAAACATTTTTTTGTACACATAACAAAAATCAAAACAAAAAACAATACTGCACCAACCTTATAAGTCAACTACATTTATTGAGCAAAACATTCACATGACATTGCCCAGAACATCCATCCCACATCCCGGTGCTGCCAAGATTCCTATCATCTCTCACCCACTAGAGAGACCACCCCAACCCTATGAGCCCACCTACCTGACTAACTAGCATCTTCCCTATCCCGCTAGGTAGGTGAATGTGTTACAGGGAGCTGAGAACCCCACAGTGCCCCCCCTAGATGGAATATGGGCCCAAAACCTAAGTCCCACCACAAGATGTTGACCCCACAAAGTCCAGTGTGTGGCTAGAAATAGCCATTCTAGTAACAATTGAATCCAGCCCTGTCTTGTGTGTCACCAGCTTATAAACACATGGAAAGCAAAATGGCAATGGAGGCAAAAGGACTGGGAGGCTTCATGCACACCTTTCCAACTGTGACAAAGTTATACAAATAGTAGAAGGGTATTAATGAACGCAGGGGCTCTGCCCCTTACTATGCAGTACAGTTCCCCTTGGAATAACTCAGATAACTTACGGATGTGGCTGATTGATGTGGGGACCTTCCGACACTGCCGTGCTATGCACTGGGGAGCTGTAGACATACACAGGGAGACCGCCGCCAATCCAATCTGGCAGTCTCAACCTGCGTGAAGCTGCTGGACAGTGTGCCGGTGATCTGATTGCTTGTACAGGGAGACTGCCGCCGTAGATATCTAGCAGTCTCAACCTGTGTGGGTAGATCACTCACTGCATGTAATGGTGAAGGCTCCGATGTATGCAATAGAAGACTTACTGGTCCCAGCACAATTGTCAAACGCTGCTCTGTAGCTGAATAATAGCCTAGACTGGTATCAGCTCCCGTTCCGGACCTTTAACTATACAGCTGGTAAATACACAGAGCCTGTGTTGGCTGACTTCTCCCGTTCCAAGATGAAGTTCTGTGTGAACTGATAACAGCCAGTCCGTATATGCAGGTGTGGAGGGTAGTCAGTGCAGCTCATCTGAGTTATCAAAGGTGAACAGGTGCAGTAAGTCCATCTCCCATAGTAGGGGCTGAGCCAGGAGGCAGGTGGCAGCAGGATCTGGAAATACGGCCACTATCCACAGGGCAGTGGGGAGAGGTGGTGGAATAGGTAGACAGGGGGGCAGAACCCACAGATTAGCCTACATGTTTCGTTCAGGTGTGAACTTCATCAGGGCTTAGTTAGCCAATGGGCTGGATCCAAAACCACCCCTACTAACACTTAAAGTGCATTGGTGCTGTGTGAACAATTAGTAAAACAGGTGTCACCATTAAGTGCTGCCAATATCTAACTAAATACATACAAGGGGAAAGAGCGGTTCATTACTTACGTTACATTTAGTGTGGAGCAAAACAGAAAGGAGAAAAATTAACAAATAGATATGCCTTCCTTTATCCTGGATACCTCAGATATGCTCAAAACATTGGCAGATTTGGTGGTCCCTGAAGACTGACTATTGTCAGGGATAGATGTGGAATCTTTGTTCTCCTCCATCCCACATGAGGTGGGGGTACGGGTGGTCTCCCAGTGGCTGGATATCAGACACCCCCTGGTGGGGCCACATAATGAATTTCTCATAGACCTCTTAGAACTGGTTTTGAACAATAATTGTTTTATGTTCAATCAAAAATATTACCGCCAGAAGAGGGGTGTCACCATGGGAGCTGCCTGTGCCCCCTAATATGCATGTCTCCATCTGGGATGGTGGGAGAGACAGGAAGTATACAACATCCCACCGACAAAAAATATGTTGCCCTTTGGGCTAGGTACATGGACGATGTGCTAGTGGTGTGGAGGGGATCAATGGAATAATTTGTTGGATTTATAGAAGAACTCAACTGTAACAAGAGCAACATCTTTCTTACCTATAAAATGGATTGAAACCAGATTGAGTTCTTAGACCTGTTAATCCGTAAGGATAAGGATAAAATTGTAACCAGCACATATAGGAAACTGACTGCTGGTAACACAATCTTTCACGCCACCAGCCATCATCCATGGCCACTGATTAAAGGGATACCTATAGGACAATTTATTAGGGCTCAGAGGAATTTTCTAGCCTTGAGGATTTCAATAGAGAAAGTAGGGACTTAAGGTTAAGGTTTAGACAGAGAGGATACCCAAACTCAGTAATTCAAAAAGCTAAGTCAAAGGCCTTTAATAAGAGTAGAGAAGAAACCCTAGGATTGGGAGGTAAAATGGAATGCCAATTAAGAAATAACAAAAAAGAAAAAAATGGGTATCGTCACTACGTATGGTACACATTGGAACCATTTGCAAACACTTATGGATAAACATTGGCATCTGTTAATGTTAGACAATAAACTAAAAGACATCCTGGGTACACGCCCGAGCTTAATAGCTAGAAGAGCACCTACAAATGGGGATACAATCGTTCATAGTGAATACACACGTAAAAATACTGACAGACTTACCTTTATGTCCATGCCTCCTCTACCTAAGGGTATGCACCCATGTGGCCATTGCAGTAAATGTAAACATGTTATAAGAGGTGACGCCTTCACCGACTCCTCTGGGAAATGTACCTACCACATTAAATCGTTTCTGAATTGCTCTACAACAGTGTTTCTCAACCCTGTCCTCAAGTACCCCCGACAGCTCATGTTTTCAGGTTTTCCTTTATCTTGCACATATGCTTTAAATCAGAGTCAATGGCTTGGTATTTTGGACAGTTATTTTATCTAAGAGAAATTTCCAAAACATGGCCTGTTGGGGGTACTTGAGGACAGGGTTGAGAACCATTGCTCTACAACATATGCTATTTACCAAATAGTTTGTGGGAAAATCTACGTGGGCAAAACTATTAGGGAATTCAGAAAGAGAATGGGTGAGCATATAAGTAAAATACTTACCAAGAACAACAAATCCCCAGTTGCAACACACTTTAGGGATGTGCATGGTGCATCAGTGGATGGATTTAGGTGTGGGATTATCAATAAATTGGACCTCTCACATAGAGGAGTCGATAGGGATCGCATATTACTACAAAAAGAGGTAAGGTGGATCTTCCTCTTAGATTGACTGATGCCTAAGGGGTTAAACAGCGACATGTCCCTACAATGCTTTCTGTAATTCACCCAGCAATATATTTAGCGTTCTATTGGGCTCGATAGTTGTCCTTAGGGGAAACCGAAGAGCACTTAGCTATGGTAATATGCCTATATTAGTGTCCACTATGTTTGCCCCTTACAGGGGAATTGGTCTATGGAGACCATACCTAGGTATAGTAGCGGGAGGGTCCCACGATCCCTGTATATCCATGGGCGAACACGTGAAGGTCTTTATTTATCTATTGGAGTGGGGAATGCAGGTTAAATGACACGTACCTAAGCACTGGTGTAGATGAGTTGATTGCGGAGACCATACCAAAGTACAAAAATATGAGAGTTACCATCATCTCTGTATACTTATTGGTCAGTATATGTAATCCTTCACTCCTAAATCGGAGTGGGGAATATAGGGTGCAATATCCCTATGTAACCACACGGAAGGTGAACCCGTCCTTGGTCTATTCCTATCTGTATGAAATAGATCCCAGTGATGCTCTCTGCCAGTTGAAGGGAACTATATGAGATATGAGGATATATATATATATATATATATATATATATATATATATATATATATATATATATATATATTCTGATACTTTTTACCTTATATTTTTTCATTTATCTCCTTTCTGTTTTGCTCCACACTGAATGTAACTTATTTAACAAACCTCCCCTTCCCCTTGTATGTATTTAGTTAGATATTGGCACCACTTAAAGGAGACACCTGTTTTACTAATTGTTCACACAGCACCAATGCACTTTAAGTGTTAGTGGGGGTGGTTTTGGATCTATTTAAATAGGCACCATAACTAAGCCCTGATGAAGTTCACACCTGAATGAAACATGTAGGTTAATGTGTGGGTTCTGCCCCTCCTGCCCACCTATCCTACCACCTCTCCCCACTGCCCTGTGGATAGTGACCACATTTCCAGATCCTGCTGATACCTGCCTCCTGGCTCGCCCCTACTATGGGAGATGGACTTACTGCACCTGTTCACCTTTGATAGCTCAGATGAGCTGCACTGACTACCCTCCACACCTATGTAAAATATATATATAAAAATTGGGAGAAAACAAAAAGAGAGAAAGTGGGACTTTAGATGAGGGATGTCACTACAGACAAAGGTTGCATAAAACATATATAAAATATTTTATTGAACAAATATAAGTACATTATGAACATTCCACAGTCAAGGGATACATAGTACATAATAAGTAGGTAGGTGATATACCATATGCAAAGCAACCCTTTCATATAGATATACACATTGACCATACACATGTTTAACATTCAACTTAAAAAAAAATTCAGTATATAAATTGTAAACACAGACCAGTAAAATTGAAGAGTAATAAGCTGATCTTGTCAGGGCACCCTAAAAACTCTACGCGTTTCATGGCTCTACCATTCACCAGGAGTTAGGTGCGAATGTAAGACTATAAATATAAAAAAGTAAATTAAGTAACTGCTATCCTCTAAGAGGGAGAAAAGCTGTTGGGGAGCAAGAGATCTATACTCACAAGACACACCTAACTCCTGATGAATGGTAGAGAACTATGAAACGCTTAGAGTTTTTAGGGTGCCCTGACAAGATCAGCTGCCCTGGGGCTGAGGTGGGGGGGTCCCCAACCCAATATGAAATTTTATCAAGTCATAATGTACTTATATTTGTTTTAAGTCATAATGTACTTATATTTGTGCAATAAAATATTTTATATATATTTTATGCAACCTTTGTCTGCAGTGACATCCCTCATCTGAAGTCCCACTTTCTCTCTTTTTGTTTTCTCCCAATTTTTATATATATTTTACATATGTATAATAGGGATGGAGGTTTGTCAGTGCGGTGGTGGTTAGATCGCATTTTTCTTTTTTGTACCCTCCACACCTACATATTCAGACCAGCTGTTATCAGTTCACACAGAACTTCAGCTTGTAAAGGGAGAAGTCAGCCAACACAGGCTCTGTGTATTTACAAGCCGTACAGTTAGAGGTCTGGAACAGGAGCTGATACCAGTCTAGGCTATTATTCAGCTACACAGCAGCATTTGGCAATCGTGCTGGGACGTACATCAGAGCCTTTGCCATTACATGCAGTGAGTGATCTACCCACACAGGTTGAGACTGCTAGATATCTACGGCGGCGGTCTCCCTGTACAAGCAATCAGATCACTGTGCACTGTCCAGCAGCTTCACGCAGGTTGAGACTGCCAGATTGGATCGGCGGCAGACTCCCTGTGTATGTCTACAGTTCCCCGGTGCATAGCACGGCAGTGTTGGAAGGTCTCCACATCAATCAGCCACAATCGTGAGTTATCTGAGTTATTCCAAGGGGAACTGTACTGCATAGTGAGGGGCAGAGCCCCTGCATTCATTAATACCCTTCCACTATTTGTATGACTTTGCCATGGTTGGGAAGGTGTGCATGAAGCCTCCCAGCCCTTTTGCCTCCATTGCTGTTTTGCTAACCATGTGATTATAAGCTGGGGACACACAAGACAGGACTGGATTCAATTGTTACTAGGACGGATATTTCTAGCCCCACACTGGACCTAGCGGGATGGAGAAGAGTCTAGTTAGTCAGGTAGGTGGGCTCATAGGGTTGGGGTGGTCCCCCTAGTGGATAAGGGATGATAGGACTCTTGGTAGCACCGGGATGTGGGATGGATGGTCCGGGCAATGTCATTTTTGCACAAAAAATATAGTTGACTTAAAAGGTTTGTGTGGTATTGTTTTTTGTTTTGATTTTTGTTATGATTGATCTCCTATCTGCAACCCCCCCCCCCCCCCCGATTTCAGGGCAAGCGCTACCTGCTATTTATGAGACTCCCACCAATGCTTCCTTTTGTAGTTATTTATTTTTACACCTCATTGGCCAGAAGCACTTCCAAAAGCACTGCATACTGAATACAGCTCTTTCAGGCGTCAGGCACTGAAACCTAATCATATAATGGTATAATATTGCAGATCAGTATGTTCAAGTGCAAAATAAGTTAATATCATTAAGAATCACAGGGTGAGGGATCATTTTTTTTCCCATGCTGTGATAAAGTACCTAGGTGACACACTGGTACTTACTACACCGTGTGCAGAATTATTAGGCAAATGAGTATTTTGACCACATCATCCTCTTTATGCATGTTGTCTTACTCCAAGCTGTATAGGCTCGAAAGCCTACTACCAATTAAGCATATTAGGTGATGTGCATCTCAGTAATGAGAAG
>BLSH010497386.1:1287585-1298316 GCA_018402905.1 Glandirana rugosa
TGGGACGTGGGGAGTGATAAGTGGGACGTGGGTGGAGTATCTGTACATTGTTCTATGAGGTGGGTGCAGGGTGAATAGTGAGGGGTGCAGGGTTCTATGGGGTGGGGGCAGGGTGAATAGTGAGGGGTGCAGAGTTCTAAGAGGTGGGGGCAGGGTGAATAGTGAGGGGTGCAGTTTTCTATGCTTAGGGGCAGGGTGTACAGTGAGGGGTACAGTTTTCTATGGGGTGGTGGCAAGGTGTATAGTGAGGATGCAGGGTTCCTCAGTATCAGTATGGGGTGAGTGGTGCAGTGTTCTGTGGGGTGCAGGGGTGGGTGTATACTGAGGGGTACAGTGTTGTACAGGGTGATCAGTATGAGTGGGGGGGTTCTTTAGAGTATGTCACTATAGGGTGAGGGGTGCAGGGTAGATGGGAGGTGCTAGAAAAGGAGAGGGCTCCCACACAGGGTCAGCAGAGGAGCAGAGAGCAGAGGACAGCGTCAGAGGGGACCCCAGAAATCCTGGCAGGGTCAGGGGGACCGCAGATCAGAGCCCTCTGTATTAATCAGCATGGAGGGAGCAGCTGGTACTTACGATTTGAGCAGCCAGCAGCGGAGCCTGGTCTCTTTCTGCAGCACATCCGTTTGAAGGGGGGGTGAGTCGGCACTGTGAGGGAGGGACCCAGGACACACGGAGGGATCCACACAGCCAGCCATGCTCTGCACTTGGGCCCACTACTTCCCATCAGTCACAGAGAGCCGGGCACAGCGACAGCACCGATCACTGGGATCCACCTTCCCTGACCCGCACTGAACTGAGCTGGGCAACGGAGTCTGGTTCCGAAAGGGGTTATTTATCCACGTTCGGGAGCAGGCGGGGTAATCCACTACAGCCTTTTCTTGCAATTAGATTAAAGCTCCGGTTGTTATAGTAGAAGCAGGAACTTTAATTTAATTGTCGGAAACCACAGTGCAGTAGATCACTCCGCCTGCACCCGAAAGTGGTTAAATAGTCCCCTGTCGGCCCCTGCCAGGCAGATAAATAATAAATGTGTTTTCTTTTTAAATAGCTGCAGAGCAGAGGTGTCTAGGGTTTATGGACAACAAATGAAAATTAACTACTCCAGGTGTGAATGGTGAAAGAGAATCAGACAAACCTGGTGCTGGTGCAAACTACATGTTCACTTAGTCATAACCTGGTTATGACTAAGCAAACATGTAGTTCGTGAAACGCGTCAATCTTCGCCAGTCCTCTGTTTGATGTCTGCACTTTTTCTGTAAATATTTTTCATCACTGGATGGATTTATAATAAATCAGTCATTGTATTCAGCTTAACCTGTGTGTGGTCAACTTCCTTTGCTCTACAATTGCTCAGGGTTTATGAGTTGGGCTCCTCTCTCTGCTGCTGGGAACCCATATAGAGCTGCCAGGGCCAGGCATAGTGATGCACATGGGGGTGATTAGGGTGTGCCTAGGCACATCTGGCACACCCCGTGCACACGCCTATGCTTGTCACCTTGTTATATACAAAATGTATGTATGTAAAATATAGAGATAAAAAATACCTTTTATTAGCTGCTAATTTGCAGTATATAATTAACTGACCCTGTATGGCCCATTATTAGGGCTCAAGAGGTAATTTATTCTTTATGTTAGCTGATTTAGAGTATAAGGGCAAAGGTTTACACACTGTTACTCTTGCTTATAGTTAAATTGTACACTTTACCTTACCTTATTTTACTATACATTTTTATTGTTCATTTGTGAGTCTATAAAGGATGAAGATGGCAGATATTGCACCCTAGGGATGACTGGTCACAACTGTAACTTTGCATCTTAAAAGGGTATTGAGGGAGTCTTTTCATGGGTAAAGAGGGAATAAAATCTAACAGACATGGTTAAGCTCAAGGACAAAACACATAGAAAGAGTTCCTTATTAGCACACTTAAACTGCATTCTGATGTCTAAGGCACATCAATAATTTAGACTTCAAACAGAACTAATCCTATATTCTATTTACTTTAACAGGAGGAAACAAAACTGAACTATTTCCAAAGGTTATAGTCCATCAATTGAAAAATCAATATAAAGCAAGTCATTACTGCAGACCAATTCATGCACATCCTAAGGGTTAGTAAAATCCTGTGGGATAAATGAATTCAGTTACCATGACTAAATGCACTGGATTTTTAATACTTTTCAGCATGCTACACTGTACAGTTTTATGAAATGCTAGGACAGCAGAAGTGCCATAAGTCATGTATTTATAGTTTCTGCTGTTGGTGCAAAATTGAATCATTAAACAGATAAAACTGGATTATGTCTTACAATCTGGTCTGATAATAAAACATATGAACGTGAAATAGTGCATTTAAATAATAATTTATCACCAGCATCAATTGCTTCAATATAATCATAGACACACGTTTTTTATGTTGCGTTCTCAGGATGGAATTTATTTCCCTTTTTCTCTTTTAAATAACTATCCAAAGATATAAGCTTCAACGTATTTAAACTCTTTCATAAGGGAAAAACATGATCCAGGAGATTACAAAATCAATACTGCATTTAAGACCAAATATATTAAATGGTAGGCACAATGACTAGCAACGTATAACAACAATGTGGAAATGAGAAGATTTTTTTTTTAAATTACAAAGACTCATCTACAGCTGAAAAAGCATCTCAAGGAAGTCAGCACACTGACCTTACTGTGAGCACATTATTTTAAGATGCAATCATGGTTAACTTACCACCAATACTTTTTTTAAAATTCAGTAATGACTTTGACAAGACCTTTGAATATTAAATATGGTGTAACATCAAGTAGGCTTTCTATCAGCATGAGGCAAGTCTTCTATCTGTGTAATGAATGAATGTTTATTCTAGAAAAGATAATTTTATCAGATCTGATATGATTTACAAAATATTCAATTATGTGTCACAAATCAAAGTGTCCACCAAAGAATTAGGACTTTAAATGAAGTGCTATTTGTCTAATACATTTCAAATTATGCACAAAAAGTAACAGTTTTAGTAAAAAGAAAACTTTTAGGGGCTATTCACATTTTTACACTGTGTTACGATGTCTAAACACGTTGACATTTGTATTAGTGCGTTGGAGTGGCATTCAAAATTAATGGCACCATACTGTAACACGTAGGTGTAAACGGTACCTTAGAACATTTCAGATGACCAGAGTCAAGGCTCAAGTGGACAGACAATTTGACAAATTGGTCCAATTATCCCTTTCACTGCCAGGTCAGTACGTCATACGGACCTACAGCATTGCTTCCAGCTGGCCAGGTCTGTACGCCGTATGGACCTAACATTCCCCACATTCCTCCTTCTTCTATAAACTTCAATGACCATGAGCTTATATCAAAACTGTTCAGCAGACTCTGCTGAACAAAACAACAGCTCTGAAGAGTGGATAACAATCCGCTGATCAGAGCTATTCCCCCAAAAAAGCGCCCCCCATAGTACAATTACATTTCTCCTCTGCTTAAACCTAAAATACACTCCTTCCCCACCGCACTAATCCCTGCAGCACCTTTTTCTATCCCTCTATACTCAGCCCCCCCACACCAATCCTGCCCCCACAACACTGATCCTCCTCTGCCCTCTTGCGTGGTTTATATGCTGCAGGGAAACATCCCCAATCTCATGACGCCCCTTCCCACAGTAAAGCTGACCAGATTTTCCTCCCCCCTCCCACCAGCTACAGTTGCTGCCTGCTTGGGAGGGAAATAGCTGTCAGGATGGAGAGCGGGGGGGGGGGGTTGTAAACGTGTGTTTACCAGCCCTT
Organism: Glandirana rugosa; assembly: GCA_018402905.1. NCBI lineage: Eukaryota > Metazoa > Chordata > Amphibia > Anura > Ranidae > Glandirana > Glandirana rugosa. The sequence continues at coordinate 1,291,373 of BLSH010497386.1, forward strand.
TCCTTTACTGGATGAACATATTGAGCGATCATTAGTGCACACTCCTATGTTCAGTAATCACTGTGGCATAGTAAACAGTGTTTACTATGCCTCAGTTTATGAATGAATAGGAGCCTCTATGCACAGACTTCTATTCATTCAAAGGACTTAACTCTTCAGTCCCTTTCTCTGTCTCAAAAAATAGAAATCATGGGTCTTTTTAGATTTATCGGCCCCCAGCTCTAGCAACCTAGAGCATTTATTATTGGTATTACATTGTACATTACCTATTTTTCTGTTGTAGAGACTTTTTCCCTCATTTTACTCCTAAAGCAGCGGGTCACCGCAAAACATGTCGAGTTTGGCTACATGTACACCTCCAATATGGATTAACATTGTTATGGTGCAAGTGGCACTACATTGTGGGTGTAGTACAGTCATATAGGAGTAGGAGTGATTTTTATCCTTATGTTTTGTCTTAATGAAAAATATATTTCCTTGTGATGCTATTTCTAACAATAAAATTATGTGATCTTAATCTAGTGTAATGTCCTTGATGGTACCAAGAAAAATCCTGTTGCCCTTCCCACTTTTTCTGTCCAATTATATCATAGTTTAGGAAGTAGGTACCTCTACACTGGGTGTAATACACATTATATTGAGCACTTGATTGTCTACCTGTGTTTCTGTGATTTTAGCAAATTTTTAGCAAAAATATTGTTTTGATAAACATTTTCGAAAATATTGCGGGCCTTAAAAATCAGTAGCACCTTCTTTTTAGTCTACAGACCATGTGCTTTCAGAAAATATATGGTTTTGGGGATATTTTACAAACTCTGACAGCTATAAGTGAAAAATGAAATGCTCCAGATATTTAGAAAAATATGGATATTTACATTTTTGTATATGTTTGATTTTCACCATTTTGCAAAAAGGCACAATTTAAAGTTTACAAAAATGTGTTATGTATTAAGTCAACACAGGTTAAGCATTTATATTTAGTAGGAATTTAGCAGGGATTTTGTAAAATTTGCTGTGTTTGTATCCACAACCTCTTCTCAGGACCAACCCAATATTTGACTAACCTCTTACTCCTAATTATCCTCAGAGACTGGAACCACAGTAGGGATGGGCCGAGAGAACTTATTGAGGACCAAGGGCTTCAGAAGGGAAACATGGAAGGAGTTCGAAATCCTGAGATTTTTGGGGATCTGAAGTCTAAAGCAGACTGGGTTAACGTTAGCAATTATCGAGTACGGACCAATGATTCTTGGTGTGAATTTCAAAGATGGAACCCGGAGATTGATGTTCCTGGTAGAAAGCCAGACCTTGTCTCCAATCTGTAGAGAAGGCGGTTTATGCCTGTGAAGGTCGGCAAAACCTTTAAACTTATCAGCTGCTGCTTGAAGGGAATCATGAAGCTCACCCCAAATTGTATTGAAAGATTGCTGTAGCCAAAGCTGGAATATCACGAGAACAAGTCATGGGAAGAGGAAGCCGAGGGTGTCTTCCATGGAGTGTGAAAAAGGGGGTCTTCTGCGAACTGGTGTTAACATGATTGTTGTGAGAGAATTTTGGAGAAGCGATCGATCACCACCCAGATGACAGTATTTCCTTCAGACGGTGGAAGATTGGTGATGAAATCCATCGCAATGTGAGTCCAGGGCTCCTCTGGAACGGGCAAGGGCATGAGCAGGCCAGCAAGAGCTTGTGTGGAGGACTTGGACTGGACACAAACATGGCACACTTTCACATAGCCTTTGACATCCGTACGGAGGGTAGGCCACCAGTAGTGGTGACTGATGAGCTGAAAGGATCGGAGGGCCCCAGCATGACCCGACACCTTGGAATCATGTCCCCAACGAAGGATCTTAGGTCTTAGTTTAATGGGGACGAAGGTCTTGCCAGGGGGAACTCCAGAGTGGTGGAATGGGCAAGAATACACTTGGCCGGAATGATCGCCTCAGGTTCAGAGGTAGGCTCCTCATCCCTCGTGTCAAATGACCTAGGGAGTGCATCGGCCCGACCGTTGCAGGAACCAGGTTTGTACGTGATCGTAAAATTGAACCGGGAAAAGAACAGACTCCACCTGGCCTGTCTGGGATTCAGTCGTTTAGCACTCTGTAGGTACTGTAAATTTTTATGATCCGTGAAGATCGTTATGGAGTGTGGGGAACCCTCCAAGATATGACGCCATTCTTCTAGCGCCAATTTGAGAGCGAGCAGCTCCCGATCGCCAATAGCATAATTATTTTTTGGAGAAGAACACACATGGCTGTGGTTTATTCTCGGATAACTGGAGGAGCACCGCTCCTACTCCAGTAGAGGAAGCGTCCACTTCAATAAAAAATGGATCCCCAGGCTTAGGTCTCCTCAAGAGAGGACCAGAAACAAAGACTTATTTCAGATCATGGAACTCAGCGACAGCCTCAGGAGGCCATTCCTTGCATTAGCACCTTTCTTAGTCAAGGCAATAGTTCTTAATAGATTGCCTGTTATAATTGGAGAATCCAAGAAATTGCTGTGTGGCCTTGAGGCTGGCAGGAAGAGGCCATTTGGTAATGGCCGAGACCTTTTCGGGATCCATACGAAGACCCAAACTGGAGACAAAGCATCCTAGAAACAGAACCTCAGAACATTCAAAAGAATATTTCCCCAGCTTGGCGTACAGGTTAATTTCCCTAAGGCACTGAAGTACCACCCAGACATGGTTCCTGTGGGCAAGCAAATTGTCTGAAAAGATTAGAATGTCATCCAAATAGATGACCACAAATTGATACAGCAAATCCCTGAAGACCTCATTGACAAAGTTTTGAAAAACCGCTAGCATGCTACACAGCCCAAAAGGCATAACGAGGTATTTGTAATGCCCGTCTATTGTGTTAAACATGGTTTTCCACTCTTCCACCTCCCTTATCTGGATCAGATTGTAGTCACCCCTGAGATCCAACTTGGTAAAGATGGATGCCTCTTTCAATCTGTCGAATAATTCAGAAATTAAGTGTAAGGGGTAACGGTATTTAATAGTCACCGCGTTGAAACCTCGATAGTCGATACAAGGCCTTAACGTACTTTCTACGAATCTTTCTTGGTAATGAAAAAAATCCTGCTCCAGCTGGAGATGAGGACTTCCGAATGAATCCCCTCCTAAGGTTTTCGGAGATATACTCTGACATGGCCTGGGTCTCAGGGATGGACAGAGGATACGTACGATCCCTGGGCAGGTTTGCTCCAGGAACAAGGTCAATGGCACAGTCAAAGGACCTGTAAGGGGACAGGGTTTCAGCCGATTTCTTACAGAAGACATCTTGGAAATCGCTATAAGCAGCGGCAAGAGCAGAGGAAACTGAAGTGGAGGCAACAGGAATTCTCTCTTTAGGGACGACCTTGCGTAGGCAGGATGAGAAACAGGAGGAACCCCAAGCCAATATCTGCCTGGAAGTCCACTCAATGTGTGGGGAATGGAGCTGTAACCAAGGAAGACCTAATATGATGGAGGTTGAGGCCTTAGGTAGAACAAGGAAGGATATCTCCTCCTGATGGAGTATTCCAACAGACATCTTAACCGGAAGGGTCTGGAAGTGGATGGGTCCTCCTGGAAGAACAGTGCCATTGATCGCCGAGACCACCAATGGAGTGGTGAGAGGCGAAAGGCCAAGCTTCATGGAAGAAGCCATTTTCCAGTCCATAAAGTTGCCCGCAGCTCCAGAATCAAGAAATGCCGGGACAGAATGAGAGGAAGTGTCGGTCTGAAGGAACACCGACAGCTCGAGACGCGAAGGTGAGGTTTCTGGGTCCAATACTCCACCTTCCAGACGTATTAGACCCAAGCATTTCCAGGAAGCAGCGAGCAAGTGTCACAAAGGTGACCCTTGTCCCCACAGTAAAGGCATAGGCCCAAGGCTCTGTGCCTAGCACGCTCCTCGGGAGATAGCCTGGTCCGGCCCAGCTGCATGAGTTCCTCAGCTGACAGGGAGTGCTCCAGGGACCGCAGAGAGGGGAGCTCAGGCTGACTAAGGGACAGGGGGTTTTTTCTAGGGTCCTCTCCTGGAAAGGAATCTGGTTGCACAGGGAGATCACGTTGCCCAGATCAGCGGGAATGGTCCTACCCACTATTTCGTCCTTCACTCTGTCGGAGAGGCCCTGTAAGAAAGCTGCAACCAAGGCCTCATTGTTATAATTCAACTCGGCATACAAAATCCAAAAGTGGAGGGCATACTGGCCCACAGAAAGAGACTCCTGACGGAGGCGTAAAAGGCCGCTGGCTGCTGAGAAGACACGACCTGGTTCCTCAAAGATGTTTCGGAAGAGTTTTATGAAACTAGACAGGCTAGAGACCATGGGGTCACTCTTTTTTTTTTTCCACAAAAAATTTTTTATTGAAGTTTAAAGAAGTTTCCATGTCATACAAAAAGTACAATTTCAACATATTCCAAGACTTTGAAATAAATCGTTCAACATGGTGTCAACAGGTTACATAACATTTCAAAGGTGAGGAGAAAGGAATACTTTTATTCAGAAAGCATGTGAACTAGGTAAGTTTGGCCGAGAGGCCAGGATTGCTCTGCAGTTGCTGAGTATAAGTACACTCCCTATAGTCTGGGAAGTTAGCGTTTTCACCTGTCAGACTAACTCCAATAGGAAAGAACAGGTATGCCCGGGGAAGGGAGCAGAAAGTGGCCAGAGGCATATATGAATATATATTGTGCCAAGTGAGGCAGGAAGGAAAGAGGAGGGTGCAGAAGGGGGCAAGGGAGGGGGTCAAATGTCAGGAGATGAGAGGGGAAGGGTCGAGGGAGAGGGGTGCAATGGGGTTGGGCCGTTAGATGATGAGCGTCTCAAGACCAGTCATCTAGTTAGTCTTGAGATAAGGGATGGGGGGGGGATGGAGAACCAGCTGCTCTCTCTCGTGCTTGCTATCTCACAAAAGATAGGACCTGTATGAGACATCCCGTTTTAGCATGTGTACGGGTTTTCGCAGCTCTGCATCTCAAGGTGAGGTATACAGGTCCGAAAATTTGCTTGTAAGCTTAAAGGAGCTCCAGGGGTCCCATGTTCTGGAGAATTTTAGGATATTGTCCTGTGAGATGTGTATTAGTTCTTCCGTTTCAGCTACTCTATTAATGCGGCGAAGCCATTCTGCAATAGTTGGGGGTGATGTTGAACGCCAATGCACGGGAATACACATCCTTGCAGCGTTGATCAAATGCATTGCTATCGATTTGAAATATGTTTTTTTAGGGATCGAGGAACAATGCAACAGGTATTGCGCTGGATTGAATTCTAGCGTGAGGCCTGAGATTTGTGTGACCAATGCGTGGACTTCAGACCAGTAAGGGAGAAGGAGGGGGCAGTCCCACCAGATGTGGAGGAATGTACCCTTGTCCAAGTTGCATCTCCAACATCTGTCCGAAACAGAGGGGTAGAATTTGTGTATTAAATCTGGGGTTCTATACCACCGTGTTTTGATTTTGTAGCCGTTTTCCTGAATGGAAACGTTTAGGGAGCCTTTATGTACGTAGAGATGGATACGGTCCCAGTCGTCATGCTCCAGCTCCCTACCCGTTATGCCGTTCCAGTAGGCTTTTTCAGATTTTAAGAGTGTCTCAGGTGGGGCAGACAGGGAAGAATGCAGGGTCGCTATTACATGGCCTTGTGGAGAGGAACGGGAGCAAAGTGACTCCAGGAGGGTGGGGGGTCTCGTGAAGTGGGCCTTGCGGGATTTGTCCTCAAGGAAATGTTTTGCTTGCATGTAGGACCAAAAGGGGAAAGAGCCTGTATTTGAGAGCTTCTCTAGGTCCGAGTGCTTCAAAAGTCTCCCCCCTCGAAAGAAGTGTTGAGCAGTCATCGATTCATGAGGCCATTCCTCCCTGGCGAATTTGCCGGATATTCCCGGTGGGAACTCTGGGTTCCCCCAGAGGGGGGTGAGGGGGGAGAGTTTCGAAGACACGGAATCTGTTGAGCAGGCTTTGTCGAATTCCGATAGGGTAGCGTTAACGAGAGGGTGGGTTAGCGCCGTCTTGGGGATATATTTTGCGTGCAGCCAGGGGGCAGATTTTAGGTTCATCTGTGTAATCTGGCTTTCCAGAGATACCCATCCCTTGCAATGTGTATGAACCGACCAGTCTACAATCCTAGCTAAGTGGGCCGCTCGATAGTATCTATGTAGGTCTGGGAGACCTATACCACCTTGGGCTTTCGTCATGATGAGTTTGGACCAAGCGATACGGGCCGGTTTGCCAGACCAAAGAAATGTGCGACATAGTGTTTTATATTGTTTGAAGAAGGAGTGAGGGAGCGCGATAGGTATTGTTTGTAATTTGTACAGGAGCCGGGGGAGGACTATCATTTTGAGGAGGGCTGCTCGGCCGAACCACGAGATTGGGAGCTTGTCCCATTTCAGTAGGTCCTGTTGGACCTTTTGTAGTACCGCCGTAAAGTTCCTGTGGAATAGATCAGAAAGCCTACGGGGTAGAAGGATACCTAAGTATGTGATACAGTCCTCCTGCCAGAGGAAGGGAAAGTTCCTTTGGCATTCTTGCTGTTGGTCAGATGAGAGGGAAACATTTAGAGCAAACAAATTTGTATAATTAATTTTAAGATTGGAAATTGTACCAAATTGTTTTAGGGCTACCATGAGATTGGGGAGAGAAATGTTTGGTTTGGAAAGGAAAAGGAGAACGTCGTCAGCGAATGCTGCGACTTTAAATTCTTTGTTTTGGACCTTTATTCCCGCTATGTTTTTGTTCGCTCTAATTGCTCTAAGAAAGGGCTCCATTGTTAGAATATACAATAGAGGGGATAGGGGGCAGCCCTGTCTGGTGCCATTGTGGACCGAGAAGGCTTCCGACAGGTGGCCGTTGACTCTAACTCTGGCACTTGGGTTATGATAGAGCGACATGATGAAGGCACACAGCCGAGCTTTAATTCCCAAATGATTCAGAGTAGCTTCCATATAATCCCAG
>BLSH010497386.1:1308498-1323313 GCA_018402905.1 Glandirana rugosa
ACAGGGGAGAGGGAGAAGTCTGGGGAAGAGTGTTGACCAGCTGCTCCCCCAGGTACCTGTTGGCTTAGTTAAAGAGAAGTCTTTATACTATAGTTTGTTCTTGTATAGTAAAGGGGTTTGTCATGGTTCTGAATACTAAGATACGCTGTGCACTCCTGAGTATTGTTGTGTGAGTCTAAATGTCAGCCAGGGTTCCCAGGTTCTAGTGAACTTGGTTACATTATCTTGTGAAATATGTATCAGTTCTTCGATTTCTGCTACTTTGTTTATGCGATGAAACCACTCTGAGACTGTGGGAGGGGATGTTGAGCGCCAATGCACGGGTACGCACATCCTTGCAGCGTTGATCATATGCATTACTATCGACTTGAGATACGCTTTTTTGGGTATCACCGATAGATGCAACAGGTATTGTTCTGGACTAAAATCGATAGCGACTTTAGCCACTTGCTTAATTAAATTGTGAACTTCCGTCCAGAAGGGGCGTATGAGGGGGCAGTCCCACCAAATATGGCGGAATGTGCCCTTGTCTAAGTTGCAGTGCTATTTATGTCACAAAACATGCAGTCTATACACAGGAAATGTTTTTTAATGACCCCAGTGTTGTTTCAGTTCTAAAAACGAAATGCACAAATGATGCTCTTATTAGAGTTGCTTGTGGAAATGCCGAAACTTCATGATGATAACAAAAATGTAAAAAAAATGAGATTTCAATTTTTCTTTTACAGTGTTTGCATTGTGATGTCCTTTGTGACAGGAATAAACATGGCATCTGACTGCTGTTACTTGTCAAAAAGAACATATTTTTCTAAGTAGACACTTTTATGAATTGAAAGCCTACGCTTTTTGTAAGAGTTTTTTCATTGGTATGTACTTCCATTTTGACGTGTCAACTTTAAAAAGCATATGCAAGTGCATTTTATACGTGGGTATTGCTTGGGACAAGCATTTCTTTATCTTCTGTCTGAAACATCAAATTCCTGCTATTTGTTTGAAAAGGGAACAATTGTACATGCTGAGAGATATTGAACAGAATACATTCCCATAGAAACATTATTGTTATATTGATTACCATTTGTGCAATATTTTCAAGGAGAAACCTAGCAAATATCTGTTATTGTGTGCTAAGACTTGTCTTTTGCATTTTTTACTCGTATCTATTGATATCAAGGGATGAACTACATGCAAAGTAAGAATTATGAACATTGTCATTGGGTGTTTTGACAAACTTAGAACACCAGCATTTTTTTTTTCCAGTTGTAATAACTTCAATATAAAAATACTTCATAGAAATAATATGCAATAACCAACAGTCAGACCCTTGTTATCCCATTACAGATTATTTGATTTTTCACCAAAAGTCCTCAAACCTAACTAATGACATCTTTGCACTTAAAGTGGTTGTTAAGCCACAACACTATAAACATAGCCGAGGAGTCACGTGAGTGCCAGGAGATGCTCTGATATAAGGTATAATCTGCATTTTTTTAAATAACACAGACAATGGTATGTTTATAGTGTAGTTATGATAGCATCAGGAGGGGAGGGATGGGGAGTGGATGGAGCTGACAGGCAGGGAGGGGAGAGCTGCAGATGACGGAGGCACGTAAACTAACCATGGTGTCAAGGTTAAGCAGCCATGATATACTGTGGTCAGTTTACAGAGGGGAGGGCAAAACCAGGCAGTATCAGCCAGGTTTTTTTAGGTGATAGAAGGGGCTAAATGACACAGCACAAGCACTGTACTGTTATTCATGCTTTAAGGGATCTGTGTTTTTTTTTTAGGGTAACAAACACTTTAACTAATTATAATAAAACAATTAGCGCAAAATGATTTACTAATATGATGAAACTAAAAACGCTGCTAGCACATAGAATCCACAACAATCTCCAATAACAAAGTTCATACAAAGGTGCTGCGCAAATAATCCTAAACACTACTAAAAGTCCAAACTAGATGGAACAGTCTAAAAGCAGGTCTGCACATTCCAGGATAAGCAAATGTTCCAAGGATGAAAAAATAGAGGAGAATCTATGCAGAGGTGAGAAAATATACACCGATGTGCGTCCCCTTCACCAACACACCACTCGCTTCGTTCACCTTCAAGTATTGACCCCTGATTTACCAGGTGGTCTGAAGCGCAGATACCCTGATTCCTAAATAGGAAAATAGGAAAGAGGAGGGGAGAAAGTAAGAGGAAAGAAGAGTAGGAGGAAATCCAAAGCATCATCTACACACCTCTATAGACCTGAGTGTCTGATCTTAGATTGCACACCCCCTCCCTTCCACTCAGACACCCCCTGACCACTAGGAGCGTCCACATTCTGATTGTTTATAGGGAGCACGGCGCCTGGGAGAGGTCACAGCCGGGAATTGCTGTTAGTCTATTCTGGATCCAACCTGGCCCCCTGAGTCCCCTCATCGCCCAAAGTATGGTGAAGTGATTTGCAAAAGATGCTTATATATGTCGTTTTGGATTCCTTGAGATCAGCCTGACCCGGACAATAGAGAATATCTGCGCTTCGGACCACCTGGCAAAATCAGGGGTCAATACTTGAAAGTGAGAGAACCAAGTGGTGTGTTGGTGAAGGGGACGCACATCGGTGTATATTTTCTCACCTCTAGTCGGATTCTTCTCTATTTTTTCATGTGCAGACCTGATTTTAGACTGTTCCATCTAGTTTGGACTTTAAGTAGTGTTTACGATTATTTGCACAGCACCTTTGTATGAAATTTAACTAATTACTTCATTGCACATGCATCTGCATATTTCAGGTTCCATTTTTTTCAGCAAAAAAAAGTATTTTTATGGAGTTATTAGTAATAGGGAACTGTTATGCTACAATTTAGCAATCTGTCATCCTTGTCCATGTAATCCATGCAGAGCAAAACACCAGTTTAACCTCTTTGCGCCGAGCTCACGCAAATATGCGGCCACTCGGTGGCCAGCTCTTGACACACAGCGGCTGCATATTTGCATGCAATAGCGCCAACAGTGCTGTGCCGTGAGCGCGCACCTTGTGCAATCCAGGTACAGTGACTGGTGGCTCACGGCGGTCGGGACTTTTCTGATCATGTGACCACCGTGACAGCCAATCACGGTGATCAAGTGGCCATAAGCCCCACCCCACCTCCAGGCATAGCAAACCCCTTAAAGGGTTGGCAACAGTCAGCACCAAGGGGTTAATTAATTCCTAAATGACTAAAAGAAACAAAACATGTGGTATTGCCAAGAATGACAACCAATTTAATAGTATTGATCATCTTAAGGATGAACTTCCCACAGATACAGAAGACACAAATGAATGTAGCTCTGGATTCTTTATTTCATTTTTTTAATGCAAACAGTGTAAAACCTGATTTGGCTTAGTATTCGTGCACTATATATGCTGATAGGAGGAAGGAACAAAGTGAAAGAGAGATGAGCTCATGCATCTGCTGCTTCTTCTTTCATTGTCTAATCACAGACTGGGGGTGGGACAAGACCTGTAAATGTTACTTAACTGCAGCAGCTGTGATTAACATTGCAGCACATGTATTATTCCCTACTGTATAAAGCATGTTGCAACACACGTGTTATATGTGTTACTGCTATGCAACCCTTTGTAAATAGCCCTTAAAGACGTGATATTTTTAAAATTAAGGTCATTGACCATTAAAACCAAGCTGAACGATTAGCTGTGTCCTGTAGGATTCTTGCAGAAATATAGCAGACAATGCATAGAACCATTCTATTGCAGTTCAAAGAGCACCTTCGGGTAGATATATCAATACCATTTACAGCGTAAATCAGGTGTGTAGTCAAAAAATAGTTTATTATATTTATATTTACATAGATCTAGCATTAGTACCAGAATCTGTCTTGATATCAGCCTCCTGTAATCTGCAGAAAACCAGTACTCAGTTCTGTAGAGAAAGGTGCAGCGTGAGCCAAATAAGACTTGCTTACAGAAAAGGGTAATTAATGGATGACCTCATTAATGTGCTGCTGCTTCTTCATTGTCCAATCACAAGCTATGTAGGTAGGTACTGTATGGAGATAGGTTGTTAGACTAGCTGAACTCTATCACAAATTATTTTGCCAGGCATTACAACCGGACATTTAGCTGTGCTTGCCTGGAGTTCAGCTTTAATAACATGTTACAAAGTACGTAGAACACAGAGAAAATATGGTTTTCTTTTATGAGTCGAATCAAATATATTGCAATTAGCCATGGTCTGTGCATTCTTTTGCCAACAAACAGTTTTTTTTTTAGAAATTGGAAGCATTCAGGTCCATTTTATAAATTAAAACTGGAAGCTGTATTGTTTTCTGGGAAATATATCAATAAAACCTTTAGTGACTTATGTCAAACTACTATCAGAATATAGTAGTTTTTTTTGGCCTTATATAAACATGGCTTAGATTAACTTTACATTTACAAATATTACACATTAAACGAGTCCGATCATTTGTCAAAACATGAATTTGGATAACATTGTATTGGGTAGATTTGTTCTGATGTCTTTGTAAACTTGAAGTAACAAAAGGAAATCTATACCAGAGAACACACTGATGAAAGAGGTGAGATTAATTATTTTAGATTTAGAGTCTGTTTTTCTTTTGGCTAATTTAATGCACATTTTAACTTTCTAATTTCACTAGTTTATTTAAATGGTTATGTGTCAAACTAAGTTTGGTTATTTATTATAAAAGAATATTTTATTTCATAAAGTACTATGCTTAAAAAAAAAAAAATTCTAAAGGTACTTTATATAGACATATTATAGACATTAAAGTGAACGTATGCTTCCCCAACCTTGTGTGATAGCAGTAGATATCTGAATAACCAATCAACATGTACCCAAGTTGTTACCTTGCAGAGAAAGGAGTGAGTGCTCCACAATAATGGGAGTTACTGTGTATTTCTGCTCTAAGCAGCCCAAAGCAACTACAGTGGAGTGAAGGGAAGATACATGTTCCTGTTGGGGTCAGCCCATTCACCCTAGAAACTGCACATTAGACAAGTGCAATTCGTTCAGTAACAAATCAAAACTTGGCCAAATTTAGCATCTTTTGGACATTCGGATGCATCCGAATGTCCAAAGAAAAAAAATAAGACATTTCAATAAATACGAAAGAAATTATAGCGAAAATGAGGAATGAATTTGACATGATTCATTAATTTGTTAAAGCGGTTGTATCCCGGTATAAAAAAAAAAAAAAACACCTGCAAGGCAAAGGTATAATGAACTAGTATGCACTGCATACTAGCTCATTATGTAATACTTACCTCAGAACCAAGCTCGCACAGGACCGCCTGGTCCCCACAGAGGGAGCTGACATTTTCCCTCGGGGATCCTTCCGGGTTTGCGGCTCCGGCGATGTGAGCCCATCTTTACGGGGGACTTTCCGGCAGGGTCCGGCGCTGTACGTCAGCGGCGCTTGCAGTGAGAATATCTCCTAAACCGTATTTAGGTGCTACAACCGCTTTAAAAGTCTAATAAAACAAAAGGTCAACGTAAACAAAAGGTCAGAGTATATCTTACAATCCAATCAGCTGATTCATTTTGTGCTGGAGGTTGGATTACTGGCAAAGTGCATTGCAGAGAACTGAGTGAGAAGGGTGTTGTATTTGAGCAGAGGAGAAGAGATATTGTCATTGTGTGTGTTAATGGATTCAACAAACAAATGACTTTCTAAACTAAGAATTGTTATCACGAATATATACATACATAAATATCGAATCGATATACATACAAAATGAATTGATTCGGTATAAAGAATATCGACACTTTACAGAAATAACAAATTATCCGAAAATGAATTAACGTAACATAATGAATATAACAGAACGAAATTATGTATTGTACGAATGAAAATGAAACAAAGCAAAATTTTCAGTTGTGCACAAGTCTACTGCACATCTACTGCCCATTTTTCCTAGCACGTATGCATGCATTTCATATGCAATTTTTATGCGCATTCACATGCAGTTAACACACGTTTTTCTTTCTGCATTTGTCCTGTGAGGTCAGGTCCTTCTTCTTTCTATCCCTGAGCTTCTATGTGTACTGTGATGCATAGCAGTGCATTTGCATGCCTTTGCATGCATTTTTACACGTTTGAGGTGCAGAAAAATGCAGTACGCTCTACTTTTTTGGACTGCACTGCACTGCAAAAATGTGAACTATGTCCATAAGATTACCTTGATTTTGGACTATCTATGCAGTTGGAGTGCAGTCAAAAATGCATTCAACTGCAGCCAACTGCATCCCACTGCGTTAGGTGTGGATGGGCCCTTAAAGTGAGCCTGTCATTTTGTCCTAAATGGGCAAATCACTGGTTTGCTTTACTGTGTCATTTTACTTAATGCAATTAATTGAAAGACATTAACCCTTTCGCCGCCAGGTCCGTACACTGAACGGACCTAACAGCGGAGGGTATTACACACAATCCAGTGGCTGCCGCAACCAGAAATGTGCATGTAACTGACAGGCATCCTCTTGCCTGTCAGGTGAGAGTGGTCGGGTGGTGGCGCCGCTACCCCGATTGGTCTCACAGACCCCCGGTAACGGTGCCCCCCGAGCACGCTCCCGCCATTCTTACCGGGCTCTGTTTACCATCGGCGGGTCCGGGATGTCCATGGCAGGTGGCGGAGTGTAGAGGGGCAGGAGAAGAGTGGATACACGTCCGCTCTCCTCCTCTTCTTGCAGTGACCCAGAAAGCGACGTCTCTGACGTCACTTCTGGGTCACGGTCTCGGTGTCGGTGTCCCCAGCTTGTTTTGCCGGGAACAGATGTTTTGCAATGCGATCTGCATTGCAAAACATTCAGTGGAGTACAGGGGAGACATGAAGGGTCTTTTAGACCCTGAATATCTCAATAAAGAGAACCTGTCACCAAAAAGCATCACATATGGGGGCTTTTTGGTCCCCTATGTAATGAAAAAAAAAAAAGTTAAGCAAAAAAAATGTTTTTATCTTTGCAAAATATAAAGTTACACCCATACACATAAAATTCCCCCCAAAAAAATTTAAGCCCACCCCCCACCCCCCCATACACATGCACAAAAGAAACACATGCGTCGGGATGCCTACGCATGAAAACATTGATTGCGATACACATGTTACATATCATCGCATATGCAAGGGTGAGTAATAATTCAAACACAAGACCTCCTCCGTAACACTAAACTGATACCTATAGGGCGCTTCTGAAGCGTCACCCATAGAAAATATAGAGTACTGAAGTTTGGCGCTATTTCACGGGGGAACACAAAAATTTAAGGTTTGGCATGTTGGGTATCTATTTACTCAGCGCAACTTCGTCTTTTATATTTTATAAAAAAATGTGGGTAATTTATTGCGTTCATCTGCCCTACAATTCACGTTAGTGTGTTCTCACTGCAATTTTGCGTTTTCCAGACCGTTGCGGTAATATCATGTGACATAAAAAATCTATCTCTATCACAATTTTATTCTCTAGGGTGTCTGCTTTCAGAAAATATATCATGTTTGGGGATTTGTATAATCTTCAGGCCTAAAATGATTTTTCAAACATTTGTGCCAAAAATGCAACAATGGCTCTGGCAGCGAAAGGGTTAAGAGAATGCCTTAATGTGTATAAGTACCTACGGTAACCACAGTCATACATTGCAGAACATTGCACTACATCAAAATTTAGCTGCATATCCCTTTGCTAATCTTTTGTACCTTTAAGGCTGGGTTCACATATGTGCGAATTGGATGTGTTTTTTACCGCATATAATTAGCATGACATGCAAGGGTCCTGTGCATTTTTGGGTTCGGTTGAGGTGCAAATTCAGGCAAAAATTCGGACCTGAATAGGTGAACAGGAACGCACAGGACCCCAGGCTGGAAACCATGGCCACACATATGTGAACCCAGCCAAATACCTGGGACAATGCTCAATTGTTTTTAAACTTGTTATGTCATACTAGATTTCAGTGTTGCAATAGTGATATCATTTTAATGCATTATCTTATTAAAAAACAAATAAAGTATTGCTAATGACCCCGGACATGGGCAAAAATGTTTTTTTGGGAGTGGGACTGTAACTTTTTTCTTATTTTTTTCACTGTCTATTACAAAATTTGTGTGTTCTCCTAACTGATTGAGGTAGAAAGTGAAGAGGGATTATGTAAGTAAGTAAGTATGTAAGATCATGTAAGTAAGGGATTATTTAAATGTCCCCATGGGGCCCAGGTAAGCTGCTGCTCCCTACACTGCAAGCATTTTGTATCCTTGCACAATGGCACAAGAAGAGCACAAACAAAGAAAGTACTGCAGGCAGGTAGAGCAGTCTGAGCACAGCAGGTAGGCACCTTGGGGGGATCACAGCAGACAGGGAAAAACAGGAGGTGTAGTCAGTGATTGTAGGAAAAGTCTGTCAGACGGTGGTCAACAGACAGAATATCAGAGGCGTGGTCAAACAAGCCAGTGTCATATACAGGACAGGAGACAGGAGCAGATCCATGGACAGAGGTCAGAGCCAGGAGAGCGACAAGAGGTATCCAAGAGCAAGGCGGGTCAGAAACAGGTAGTTCAGAAGTATAAGGAAAACAGGGTGACAGAAAGCTGAAGACCAGTCAGGGGTGTCCATGTGCAACAGTGACTCTTTTAAAGGCCAGAGGGTGCCAGAATCTATTGAACATTGCGTGCACCTGTGAGCACACGTGTGCATCATAGCCCACATGTGTGCACTCATTCTCCTCCAATACAACATGGCCACACAAAAATGGGCATGGCTATGTTGGAAATTAGCCATTGTGCCAGGCCTTTGGGAAACTCTCCTCTGATTTGTCTCCTGACAGTCACATAGGGTTTCTGCTCATAAACGTGCATTTTTGTCAATCCATTCACTTTTCTTGTATATGCTAACTTTACTACATTTGTATGCTCCTTGCAATATTTAGATTACTTTCAAGTGATATTTTATGAATATTAATGCATCCCATTAAGTATATGTTAATGCTTACTGAAAATATAAATGTATAAAAATCCCAAAATGGTTGCTAGCAATCTAAAAAAGAACCATCTAATGGTAATCAGAGAAAAATGCCATATGTTTCAGATAAACATTATTATGTTTCTGAAGAGCCCTAACTGCAAAAGAACTGCAAATAATATTATAATTTATTTAAGACCCGCAGAAGTGTCTTAAAAGTTCATAATTTGCAAGTGCTGTTTATTAAACATCTGGATAGAAGTCCTATGTCTGATTATGACACACTAGAGACACATGTGTTTTAGATCACAATTATAACCATTTTATCAGACAATTGTGAAACATATCCCTCTTGTTTGCAACCAATATCATGTGAAATATTTCTATGGGTCTATTGGGTTATGTAATGAAGGGTACACTGTGCTTTTATGCTACTACAATGCATTGTATACACATACAGTAAGAGTATTGTATATGTCCCCTTTAAGTAATAATATTAAGGATTAAAGCTCCAGTGCTGCAACCTTTTCTCTGTCTTACATAGACTTCACGGTCTTTGTTTCATTGTACTTTATTAGTGTTAAGAAGCAGCAGTGTCTCTGCCACTGACTTGAAAATTGCAGGTACAAGCCCAGAAAATGTAAGTATTTTAAATGCTCACTTGCAGTGTTTTTCCTACAAAAATAATTTACTCACTGGTATTGTGCCATGAACTTAAGCCCCGTACACATGATGCGACGGTAAAGCCTCGTACACAGGTGGACGCTCGTACGACCGAATGGCTCAAATCATATGTTGGCTGTTGTATCTAGCATACTGACATGCACTACGCAATCGTACGACCAACCCGAACGTAGTGACCTGTTATGAACGTATAAAGAGAAAGTTCAGGTGCATGTAATTAGTGTCCAGCCGTTCCTGACTTCTGAGCATGCGTGTTTTGCATAATACAACTTGTTGGACCAACTTCTCTGTACAAACGATACAACGGTCGTATGACCGCTTGTCGTACTACCAAAGTTTTCTAGTTTGCTCATACAACTCCTGATGTACGACCATCGTACGTCAGCTGTTCTAATTGCGCGTACTAACGATCGATTTCACATACAACGGTCGTTCGTATGACCTGTTGTGTACGACCGTTGAACCGTGTGTATGAGGCTTAAGACCGCTTGTTGTAAGATCATCCGACCATTAGTACATGCAATTAAAATGCTCAGAAGTCAGGAATGCCCGGAAGTGTTCGTTCGTGTAAACCTACCTTCCTAATTCACAAATTACATGCACCTGAACTTCCTCTTTATATGCTTGTAACACGTCACTAAGTTCGGCTTGGTTGTATGATCGCTTAGTGCATGTCAGTATGCGAGATACAACAGCCAACATATGATTTCGGCCGTTCGGTTGTACGACCATCGCACTGTGTGTACGAGGCTTTAGGCTACTCCAGGAGAGGCTTCTCCTCTTCCAGAAAAGTCTAATTACTCTCTTTGCTGACCCAGCACCTTCCTTCCCCTCCCTGTATAACCTCTTATGTAGACGCTGTTGGGAAGCAAAGGGGTATATAATAATGTCACCTGAGTGACAGCTCTGTCTAATGGGATCACGTTTAAGATGGCGGTGCCCAGCAGTAGTCTCAGAACTTTTGGTTGTCTACATAGGAAAAGCTTTTACAGGTAAATACAATGCATAACATATGTTAAATGCACATCATGTAATATTATGGGAAAAATGTTTAACTGGTCTGGAGATGGGTCTTCCTTAAGCTGATCACATACTGAGAGATTGGGCTAACAAAACCTTTCCATATTGGCTACAGTAGCCAGATGTGGCCATCCCCATTAATGACCAGTCTGTCATTGGTCATATTGGTCCCAGTGCCGTGACTTGTGTTTTCACAGTTTTAGTACAAAAAATATATTATTATTATTCCTTTCTGTGCACACTGTATTTCAGAAGCCTAAAAAAGCCATGATGGATCCTCTGTTATGTCTGTGTCCGGAAGTGCTCCTTCTACTTTATGTTTTTTTTTTTTGCAATTATCTTAAAATAAAGCTATCTAAAATGAATTTTTATTTCTAATTAGCTGTATACAGCATTACATGTCATAAAGAAATGGTCATGTATCTTTTCTTATCTCTTTCCTTGCAGTCAATCCCACAGGATCTTTGTCAGCTATTTGTCCCTCATATCACAGTGTAATTCGGATGATAGCTATGTCAGCAGCAGATCTTATTTTCTTTTTTATGCATATGGTGATGTACTGTCTCGAGTGACTTGTTTTAAATAGAAACTCAAGTATTATATATTAACATGATACTGTGAACATGCACAATAACTCTCCTAGCAACTGAAGAAGTACATCATATACGAAGCTAATTTAATACATATATGGTTGCTACCAGTTACAGAATATGGTATTTGCTGTATATTATTAAATAACAAATTTTCATTCTAAAACTGAACAGCAGTGTCTACATGATTTCTTTAGTTATTTCTTACATACTGTAGATCTACACTATAGATATACAAAGACATCCACAATGACCCAGCTCACTAATTTTTATATGATCATCAAAAATATTTAGGGGAAACACATGGCTACAGAAAAGTGTGACAGATGAATTTAATCTGTTGGAAATATTGTAGATGAATTTGTTTGGGAAGAGTTTTTATTCCTTGTTAGACCAGACAGCACAGTTCCCTATCCCAGAATTGCACACTGCTTTGGTATTCACTAGTGTTGAGCGAAATCGAACTGTAAAGTTCGGGTTCGTACCGAACTTTGGGGTGTCTGGAACCCGGACCCAAACCCGGACATTTAAAAAAAAGTTTGGGTTCGAGTTTAGGGTTCTGGTATTTGATTCCACGTGTTGAATAGCTGCCAAGGGCAGCCAATCAACAAGTGTTTCACTGGTTTGCCCTTAGAAGCCATCACAGCCATGCCTACTAATGGCATGGCTGTGATTGGCCAGTGCATCATGTGACCCAGCCTCTATAGGGGGCTGGAGTCACCGTGCTGCGTGTGATATGCTCTCAGGCTAGTTTAGGGAGAGGATGCTGCTGGCTCTGTGAGGGACAGATTGCAGATATTATATAGCATCTCATCCTGCATTACTGAACGATCTGATTGTGGACTAGGTAGAGATTACTAGTACTGCTGCTTTGAGGGACAGATTGCAGACCTCATCCTGCTGCACAGAACGATCTGACTGGACTAGGTAGAGTCTACTGCTTAGAGGGACACAATATTGTTCTAAAATCATCTCCAAGTTCTATAGGGAAAGGTTCCAGCTGTTGCTTTAAGGGACAGAATATTGTTCTAAAATCATCTCCAAGTTCTATAGGGAAAGGTTCCAGCTGTTGCTTTAACCGCTTGCCGACCACTGGTCAGCAATTGACGGGACAGTGTGGCTCGATAACGCAAAACGCCATCATACGACGGCGGCCGTGAGATCAAGCCCAGTGAGCGCGCGCGCCGCCGGAGGCACGACCGCACGCTCACTGTGTTTGGGGAGGGCCAGGGAGCGGGTGCGGAGGAGTCAATCTCCGCTGGCCACCCACGATGCCCCCCCGGAGTGAAAGAACGGAGGTCCGTGTAAGTAAACACGTACCTCCATTCTGTGAGAGGGGGAAGGGCTGTGATCACAGTCTTCCTCTACATGGAAGGTATGATCACTTCCCTTCTCCTGTTAGGGCAGTCCCCCCACAGTTAGAACACGCCCAGGGAACACTGTTAACCCTTAGAGCGCCCCCTGCAGGTTAACCCCTTCAATGGCAATGGCATTTACACAGTAATCAGTGCATTTTTATAGCACTGATCACTGTATAAATGCCAATGGTCCCAAAAAAGTGTCAAAATGTTCCGACATGTCCGCTGAAATATCGCAGTACCGCTAAAAATCGCAGATCACCGCCATTACTAGTAAAAAATAAAAAAAAATAAAAAACCCCAGAAATTAATTCTCATCATCCGTAAACGCAACCACTTTTGCGCAAAACAATCAATAAACACCGATTGCGATTTTTGAGGAAGAATATAAATCGCCCAAAACAGATGAAAAAAATGTTTTTTTATATTTTTTTTTGGATTTGTATTTTAGCAAAAAGTAAGAAATTTGTTTTTTTTTGCAAAATTGTCGCTCTTCTTTTGTTTATAGTGGCAATCAGAAATAACGCAGAGGTGATCAAATACCACCAAAAGAAAGCTCTATTTGTGGGAAAAAAAGGACGAAATTTTGTTTGGGTACAACGTCGCACGACCGCGCAATTGTCAGTTAAAGCGTTGCAGTGCCGAATCGCAAAAAGTGCTCCGGTCCTAAAGCTGGAAATCCTTCCGGGGCTGAAGTGGTTAAGGGACAGATTATTGTTTCTTGCACAAAATTAAAAAGTGCATCTACATTGCTGGTTTAAAAAAAAAAATATTCTAAAAACTACATTTGTGGCCAGCGGTGCATTTCTTGCACAAAAATAAAAAAAAATCTACATTGCTAGTTTAAAAAAAAAAAAAAATTCTAAAAACTACATTTGCGGCCAGCGGTGCATTTCTTGCACAAAAATAAAAAAATGTCTACATTGCTGGTTTTAAAAAAAAAAAAAATAATCCAAAAACTACATTTGCGGCCAGCGGTGCATTTCTTGCACAAAAATAAAAAAACTGTGTTGGCTACCTCCTCCTCCTCCACAGCCACTTCCACCGCCAACTGCACATCCACCTCCATTTTTTATTTTTTAATGTGATTTTAGCTTAAAAATTATTAGTTATTTCCCTATCCCCATTTCTTTGTAGGGCACTTGTCCGACTCTTACCCCCATTTTCCTTCCTTTTGCAGACCTCTAGGACTTGCCAGGACTTTGTTACAGCCATTTTTGTGCCTAAAAGTTTGGGTCCCCATTGATTTCAATGGGGTTCGGGGTCCGGGATAAAGTTCGGGTCAAGTTCGGTCCCGAACTAGGACTTTTTCCCGAAGTTCGGCCGAACCTTCTGTACCCGGACTTCCAGAGGTTCGATCAACTCTAGTACTCACAACACCTATTAAAATGTTCCTATCTAATAGAAAAGCAAGCACAGCAATCACTATTTAAAGGCAGCAAAGGCTGTATTTTGCAAAAGAATGCTATTCCTTGTTTATTTGGTGCCTTGTGTAGTAGTTAGAAGACCTCATGCAAACTGGACATTTTTACAGTAGCTGTTTTTAGCTGCAGACATTTTTTTCTACAGCCAATAAACTCCCCAGAATGTTATCCTAAGTGTTCATGCACACATAGGCAGGGCCGGCCCTACCATGGGTCCTGGTGGGACCATGGGACCCTAGCGGCACTTTAATAGAAGCGGCAACGCCCCAGGCTTCTTCCCTCCAGCATGCAGTGTCATCCTTGCATGCTGGAGAGTGGAACGGAGGGGTGGAGCAGCTCTCACGAACAGCACAGGCAAGTGGGCGCTAGGAGCATCGGGTGATCCTCCTGCCTCAGACAGAAGTGGCTGTCATTATCCTTCTGCTCTGTTCCAGCCGCTCTCCTTCCTGTGTTTGTCAGATAAGTTACTTTCACTTTGCTCCGATCACTTCATCCCCCTCCCTCTGTCTGCACATCTCTCCTAGTACAATCCTGCAATAAGTTACTCTCCTTACACCGATCTTCCTGCCCATCTCCCAAATCCACCTTATCACTTCTTTTGTTTCTTATCTACTCTCCCAATATCAGCCCTGGACATTCCACAGGCACCCTTTCCACCTCAGCTTACTTTTTAAGTTATAGAACTGTCCTGTGACCATCATTCACCTTGCACATTGTCTGCAGCTGTTCACTCTTTATTAACACTGAAGGGGCTCATTCACACAATCGGGGGGGGGGGGGGCAGCTGCT
>BLSH010497386.1:1336794-1357318 GCA_018402905.1 Glandirana rugosa
AGTCCGTCATGCACATCCGCACACGGGTGTATGAGAACGTGGTACAACGACTTTACGACGGAGGACGATTCTGCAACAGATAGCCGACCAACACGACAAACAACACCGCCCGACGACTTTTTCGAAACGGTGTAAAGTCGGTACGATTGGGACGGAAGACTCCACGACCGTCACCGTGTCGACGCAACCACCGGAGATGGAGGAGGAGATGGAAGTGGAACACGAAGGCGACTCGGGGGCGATAGTAAACCCTTACGGGAGTCGTCGCGGAGATGGTCACACGCGAACATCAGCGCGTAGAAGGAGAGTGCGAGGTCACTCCCCTAATTTTTCAGCAACATGGTGCAAGAGTATGTGGGCACACGCCTACACGTACTGCCTGATGGGTCTGCCCCATTTAACTTCTGAGTCTCCAAATTGGCCACATGGCCTGAGCTTGCTCTTTATGCCTTGGAGGTGCTGGCCTGCCCTGCAGCCAGTGTATTGTCGGAACATGTGTTTAGCACGGCAGGGGGCGTTATCAGAGACAAGCGGAGTCGTTTGTCCACATCCAACGTGGACAAGCTTACCTTTATTAAAATGAATCAGGCATGGATCCCACAAGACTTGTCTGTACCTTGTGCAGAATAAACATTTAGACCAGACTCACACAGCCATTCATATACTTGTTTTTTTGAATAGGCCTCAATACAAAAAAAAACATGTTGGCTACCTCCTCCTACTCCTCTACCACCGCCACTTCCACCTACACTGCCACGGTCACGGCCTAGTCAACCTCTAGGCTCCTACTCCACATCCACCCCCCTTCCCATTTTTTTATTTGATTTTATTTTAATTTATTTTCCCTCTCCCCATTTTTTTGTAGGGCACTTGCCCTACCCTTACCCCCATTTTACTTCCTTTTGCAGCCCTCTAGGGCTTTCCAGGACTTTGTTACAGCCATTTTTGTGCCGAAAAGTTCGGGTCCCCATTGATTTCAATGGGGTTCATTGTCCATGCGATCATTCGGGTTCCGTCCGGACCCAGACCCGGACTTTGTCCCGAAGTTCGGCCGGACCAGCAGAACCTGAACTTCCAGAGGTTCGCTCAACTCTAGTGCTGATGTAAGTTTCCACGACTGAGTGTCAATTCAGCCAGGGAAAAGGAAACCAGAAATAATATAAATTGTCAATCTCTTAGGACTTTGGAAAGACACTTTGCTGGTGGTACAGCCCACTTTACACCTAATGTACTAATAGCTGAAACCTTATTAGTGGCCCAAAGTAATGATGTAATAGAGTTTGTGAGAAAGAATACAGACTTTTTCTCTCAGATACTTGGACTGGTTAAAGAGCATGACATAATTACTGAGCTAAAGCCATACAGGATACCTGAAGCTGGACAGGAAGCAATCTCAGACAAAATAAGGAAATAGAGGAACCCCACAGTGATTGGTCAAGTCCAATAAATTTGCCCCAAAGCCAGATGAAACCAAACAATTTTGTAATAATTTCAGAAAGTTGAATGGCATGTCCAAACTCAATACTTATCCGATGCCTTGGGTGGACATGCTCATTGACAGATTGGAAACTGTCCAATATATAACTGCTTTAGATCTGACTAAGGGCTACTGGCAGATAGTCCCAATGGAAACTGTGAAAGAAAAGAGGGCATTCTCTAACCCCTAGGAGTTGTTCCATTACAAGCAGATGCCTTTTGGTTTGCATTGGATGAGGTAGTCACCCACAGCCCTGATTGGGAGTCTTATTTGCCACGAGTACAAGCAGTATTAGATATTCTTAGAAAAGAATAACTCCGCTCTTATGCTCTAATAAACTTCCCATACAGGTATAAATCAACATACTGTGACAGCAACTCCATATACCACATTGCAGCTTTGCAGAATATTCGCCTGGTGGCGTGTGCTGACAGGTGAGAGCATGCACCTTATAACTGCACGCGCCCTGGTTGGGACTCCCACTGCCAGCAGTTGCTGGCATTGACGCCATCTGACCCGGTCGGCAGTAGTGCACATGCGCCGAACCCCATGCATGTGTCGGAGGCAAAGCGCAAGGAGCCCCCGAGAATACAAAGGGGTTACAGCTAATGACTCACACAAAGGAGGCTGGCCAAGGGTGCTGCCCCCGGGCCATACCTCCAATCGTTGCTGCCCATGTCCACAGTGACTAAGACAAGCCCATCACCTGCCATAGAAGCATCTGGCCTGTTTAGTTAGTACCTGGATAGTAAGGGTTTATTTTCTATTTTATTCTGTTTATTTATACTGCAACCTTTTAAAAAAGACACAGGTTAGAATTTACAAAAAACTGCCACTTAGACTATATTGCACTTGCACTAATTACTTTATTTTTAGAGGTACTGGGTGGCAGGATTTTGGAAACTGTGTATGTGTTGCCTATGTTTCTTACTTTCACATGTTGGGGGTTCAGGGTTTTAACTATTAGCAAAATGTCACTAATTATATCTGAGCTAACCTGTGCTAGGGGCTCTCTCTTTCTCTTACTCTCTCTGCTGTGAGAGCCTGCTGCTGGGTGAAAAAGCTGACTCTGACAGAGTGCTAAGGAGGTGACCCATTTGTTATAAAGAACCCACTGGGGACACTATGTTAGGTTCTGAAATGTGTGTCAAAACCAATATTGTTGCATTGTGTTGTGTCTTTAAAAACGCAATTCAATTGTGTTTACACTATGCAGCTTTTGTGATTCATGTTTTGCCGGTCCATCACACATCCCTGCTAGTGGGGCCTGTGGTTCCGTATGCTTGGTCCAAATAGGAGTTCACAGTGTACAAGTCTTTATTTAACAAGCACCATTGCACCTCTTATAACCTGGGGTCTATCGCTCAGGTAAGAGGCTGGTATTTATGTTAGGTTGAGGAGTCACATACAAGCCACAATGGGACCTGTCTGCTCACTGAAGAGTTTTTGTTTCAGCACTATTTGCACATATTACAGTGTTTGTGCATTATGAAATGAACTTTACTTGATTACATGTTATGATATTTTATGTTGATTATTTATTTGCATACTTGCGCTATTTAAGATATTTGCACATTATTTGAGTTGTTTCATCGTGAAATGCACAATTGCGGTATTTGCACAAATGAATTGAGTCTTTAAAGACACAGCACAGCAATTTTGAATTTTCATTATTTTATTCATTATTTTTCTTAAAGTGGTTGTAAACCCTCACATATATCCATTGAAGTGAATTAGCCTCAGATGATATACAGAGATGAAACAAATCCTCCTACATAAGTTTTACTTGTATATCTGCTGTTTTCCCCTTTCTACATCCTTTAGGCCCCTACACATGATGCGAATCTCCGTCCGAAATTCTTACCGTTAGTATGCTCCTTTTGACAGCCAATTTCGGTTTTTCAGAAGACAAAGGCTGGATGTTCAGAATTTTTTTCCGTACGTCAAGTCAACTTCCGATTTTCGTATCATTAGTACGGTTTTCGTACGAAAAAAAAAAGTTCGACCAAGACTGCGCATGCTCAGAAACGAAAAAATACATACACAGCTATTCAATACATTACGTCACCTCTGACGTTGAATTTGGTCATACGAAAATTTTGTATAGTTAGTAAACTCTTCACTTTCGACATGAAACAAGCATCCAAGGAAAATCAAACGCTCAGTCGTCCGAAAATCTAAGCGTGTGTACAAGGCTTTTAAAAAGTGCAGATCATGTTACAAATCTTTCTTTCTCTTTCAGAAGCACATAGGGATGGGTGGGGAGACTGCACTTACACTGTGTGAGAGCAGGTTGGAGGAAAGGGACATCCCCTCCACATAGGAGGAACGAAGGAACATGCAGAGCTGTATTCTGAATAGACAAGCTCCCTGCTTATCATTATTATACAGGATTTATATATAGTGCCGACAGTTTGCGCATCACTTTACAATGTTAGGGGAGACACTACAATTACAATACAATTCAATACAGGAAGAATCAGAGGGCCCTGCTCCTTAGAGCTTACAATCTAGGAGATTATCTCCCTCTTAGCTCCCTCCCCGATTAAAAAATTTTAGCTCATGTTATCTCATGTGTCAGAGAACTTGTCAGAAGTGACTCATGCTGATATCAGAGGAACGGAACACCAGAGAGAATCCACAGTTAGAGCTTTGGAGAGAGAGACAAGTAAACACTACAGATACATGAACTTAGTTCAAATGTCATGAATTGGGTTTACAACCACTTTAAATAAGCTTAGTTAGTGGATTAGATATTTGTTTATTGTTTTGTTTGATGTTTTGTTTGCTTTATCTTATAAACTTGCTATATCCAGGGTCTTCCTGCCTCATATGTGATTTACCACAGCCACTATCAGTTTAGTCTGCCCCCCTTACAATATAGACTTAGCCAGGAGTCTGGAACATTTCTCAGGGGTACTGAGGCCCCTGACATATGGCATGTCATTATTGCACAGTCTTTCAATACCTAGTCCCAGGAAGGATCATTTGATCTTTTTTTGACCTTTACGTGAGCAATATTAGTGAGCATAAATTAAGTTTTTGCCAGGATTTCATTGTACAGAAATGTTTGTTTTATAGCTGTTTATTTCTAGTGCACTTGAAGAATTTTAAAAGAAGTATGTTTATTTCTGTTGTGCAGGTCACTAGAAAGAAAAGATCTATGGGCAATAACATTTTCTTACTACATGTTAACATTACTTTTTTTATTTTTAAGCATAGAGCTTCCCAAGAATTGCTGACCAAATTGGAAAGTAAGGAACACATTTTGTATACTTGCTATGAATTATGGTTGCTATGGTACTCTAACGTTTATCTTAATAAACAGTTCTATTTTCAGAATGGCAAAGTCAACTTGGAATCTGATTCTCGTCTGCGATCTCAGAGGCCTGATTAATAAAACCTGCTTTCACTTTTAACTGCTGTCTTTGCATGTTTCACATCGTTTCAGTAGTTATCCTCTCAGAGCAGAAATTCTCTTTCTCAAAGGATTTAGATTTTGCTGCCTTTTATATTTTACCTAAACAACTTACATATTTTATCACACATTTTTCTTGAAAAGGAAACATGATATTTCTTCAAACTCAAATGAAGGATATATAGTCTTTCCTAACTGCCCATATATAATGATACATAATTGTAAGATCACATTTTTTTTACATTTTTCTAATTAATTTTAAGCACAGACAAAGTTAAGAAGTTTAGTTAAGGAAACGTGAAGTCAAAAAGTGCAGATATGCAATCTTATATGGAACCTCTAGAAATTGTAATTTTGCTTATGCATTACCCTGGAAATTTCACCTCTGTCTCAAATTCCTCCTGAAAAATCTAAATGCTCTTCCTGACATGTGATCATGCCTAGGCACTCCTTTTCTATAGTCCAATATGTGTAAATTTTCAGTTGGAGATCATGCTGCTTCTCCCTCTGACTGCAAGTCTCATAAGAATTGTACTGAGATTTGGTTATGTCATTATTGCACTGCTTACTGTTTTCCTGAAGACTTGCTAGTGAGGAAACTGTACCTGAGGACCCACAGATAGAAATCTCCCTGTTTCTGTTTAATTTATTATGTAGAGCTCTACTTCTTATGCAATTTCTTGATCATTACCCCACAAGTTATTAGATCACCAGTCATCAGAGGGACAGCTCGGACATTGTGCAACAAAGCTCCTCTACCTAAATGGACACAGAGATATAGCGAAGAACAAAGCGTAGTAAGCCCTGGTTCACACCAGCACGCTTTTTCATGCAATTTGACAAGTCGCACCCCATTGCTGACAATGGAACCATTCAAATTGTTGTGGCAATGACTTTGAAAAAGATTCCTGCACTACTTTTTTGTGATTTCATTTTGGCATGCATTGACTTCTCTTAACCGCTTGCCGACCGCTGGTCGGCAATTGACGGCGACAGAATGGCTCTGTAACGCAAATCGCCGTCATACAACGGCGGTCGCGATACAGAGCCATTGTGAGCGCGCGCGCGCTCACTGTGTATGGGGGGGCCAGGGAGCGGGTGCGGCGGCTTCGATTGCCGCCGGCCACCCGCGATGCCCCCCCCGGAGCGAATGAGCAGAGGTCCGTGTAAGTAAACACGGACCTCCGCTCTGTGTGAGGGGGAAGGGCTGTGATCACAGCCTTCCCGTACATGAAGGCTGTGACCACTTCCCTTCCCCAGCTAGGCATGCCCCCCTACAGTTAGAACACGCCCAGGGAACATAGTTAACCCTTAGCGCGCCCCCTGCAGGTTAACCCCTTCACTGCCAATGGCATTTACACAGTAATCAGTGCATTTTTATAGCACTGATCGCTGTATAAATGCCAATGGTCCCAAAAAAGTGTCAAAACGTTCCGACATGTCCGCCCCAATATCGCAGTACCGCTAAAAATCGCAGATCGCCGCCATTACTAGTAAAAAATAAAAAAAAAATAAAAACCCCAAAAATGAATTCTCATCATCCGTAAACGCGGCCACTTTTGCGCAAACCAATCAATAAACGCCGATTGCGATTTTTTTTATCGCAAATATGATGAAGAATATAAATCGGCCAAAAACGGTGAAAAAAAATGTTTTTTTATATTTTTTTTTTGGATTTGTATGTTAGCAAAAAGTAAGAAATTTGGGTTTTTTTGCAAAATTGTCGCTCTTCTTTTGTTTATAGCGGCGATCAGAAATGACGCAGCGGTGATCAAATACCACCAAAAGAAAGCTCTATTTGTGGGAAAAAAAGGACGCAAATTTCATTTGGGTACAACGTCGCACGACCGCGCAATTGTCAGTTAAAGCGACGCAGCGCCGAATCGCAAAAAGGGCTCCGGTCCTAAAGCTGGAAATCCTTCCGGTCCTTAAGTGGTTAAATGAAGTCATAATGAAATGGCACATCAAAATTGCACTGATCTGGTGACTTTGAAATTGCACAGAAGTAGGGTGATTTCAAAGCCGCACTGGTGTGAACCAGAGCTAAGTGAGTGATGGGAAACAATTGTAGAGAGTAGAGGCAGATTGATGCCATAAGAAACAATTTCACGGAAAAACAGCTTATAGAGCCATAAAGTAGTGGATGTGTATGGATTGTTTTTGGAGCATATGGATATTGTTTAGTGTTACTTTAGGATCTCATGATATTATGGTATTGTGTGTTCTTAGTGCACATAACAGTAGTTTCAGAGCATTTGTTTTTCTTAATAAGAGTTTTATTGGGTTCAAGAGAAATTGAACTACATGTAATGCAATGTATCACAGAACAGAATATTGAGAGCTAAACTCAAATTTAGTATCAAACCTCACTGAAGTCTATGGGGTCTATTGGGTGTTGCTCATCATTATTGATGTGGATCTACAATGCTGAATGACATGATTGACAGTATTCATTTTAAGAGAGGACTTTTTCTATGCTAAGGGTGTTAGTAACTATTACTACTAATTACTACTTCTTCTTTTTTTTTTTAATAATTAGTAATGAGTGACAATGGGTACTATTTTTTCAAAGCAAGGTCCATAAAGACATGGATAAGCGAGTTTGGGGTGGAGGAACTTGACTGGCCTGCAAAGAGTCCTGACCTCAACCCTTGGGATGAATTAGAGCAGAGATTGTGAGCCAGGCCTTCTTGTCCACATAAGTGCCTGACCTCACAAATGTGCTTCTGGAAAAATGGTCAAACATTCCCATAGACATACTCTAGGTGTTATAGCAAAGGGTGGACCAACTCAATATTGAACCCTACGGATTAATACTGGGGTGCCATTAAAGTTCATGTGCGTGCAAAGGCAGGCGTCCTAATATTTTTGACAATATAGCGTATATATATATGTTGCATGCAATTGGTATTGATATACAACCAACCCAAACAAATAAAGCAACAACATTTTTATACTAGTGTCCATAACATGTGTTTTAATGTAAAGTGTATTTATGCATGAAAAATGTAATCCTTAGATGTACAGTGCCTTGAAAAAATATTCATACCCCTGGACATTTTCCACATTTTGTAATGTTACAACCAAAAACATAAATGTATTTTATTGGGATTTTATGTGATAGGCCAAAACAAAGTGGCACATAATTGTGAAGAGGAAGCCAAAATGATAAACGGTTTTCAATTTTTTTTACAAATAAATATCTGAAAATTATGGCATGCATTTGTATTCAGCCTCTTTACTCTGATACCCCTAACTGAAATCTAGTGAAACCAACTGCCTTCAGAAGTCACCAAATTCGTAAATAGAATCCAGTGTGTATATTTAATCTTAGTATAAATACAGCTGTTCTGTGAAGCCCTCAGAGGTTTGTTAGAGAACCTTAGTGAACAAACAGCATCATGAAGGAAGGCCAGGGAACAGACCAGACAGATTAGGGATACAGCTGTGGAGAAGTTTAAAGCAGGGTTAGGTTATAAAAAAAATCCCAAGCTTTTAATATCTCATGGAGCACTGTTCAATCTATCATCCAAAAATGGAAAGCATATAGCACAACTGCAAACCTACAAGACATGGCCGTCCACCTAAACTGACAGGCCAAGCAAGGAAAGCATTAATGAGAGAAGCAGCCAAGAGGCCCATGGTAACTCTAAAGGAGCTGCAGAGATCCTTAGCTCAGGTGGGAGAATCTGTCAACAAGACAACTATTAGTCATGCACTCCTCAAATCTGGCCTTTATGGAAGAGATGCAAGAAGATAGCTACTGTTGAAAGAAAGCCATAAGAAGTCCCATTTGCAGTTTGCGAGAAGCCATGTGGGGGGAAACGGCAAACATGTGGAACAAGGTGCTCTGGTCAGATGAGACCAAAATT
Organism: Glandirana rugosa; assembly: GCA_018402905.1. Lineage (NCBI taxonomy): Eukaryota > Metazoa > Chordata > Amphibia > Anura > Ranidae > Glandirana > Glandirana rugosa. Next base: position 1,345,562 of record BLSH010497386.1, read on the forward strand.
GAACTTTTTGGCCTAAAAGCAAAATGCTATGTGTGGCGGAAAATGCTCCCTGAATACACCATCCCAAACTTGAGACATGGTGGTGGCAGCATCATGTTGTGGAGATGCTTTTCTTCAGCATGGACAGGGAAGCTGGTCAGAGTTGATGGGAAGATGGATGGAGCCAAATACAGGGCAATTTTAGAAGAAAACCTGTAAGAGTCTGCAAAAGACTTGAGACTGGGGCGGAGGTTCACTTTTCGGCAGGACAAGGACCCTAAAACATACAGCCAGAGCTACAATGGAATGGTTTAGATAAAAGCATATTCATGTGTTAGCATGGCCCAGTCAAATCCACACCTAAATCCAATTGAGAATCTTTAGCAAGACTTGAAAATTACTGTTCACAGATGCTCTCCATTCAATCTGACAGAGTTTGAGCTATTTTGCAAAGAAGAATGGACAAAAATGTCACTCTCTAAATATGCAAAGCTGGTAGAGACATCCCCAAAAAGAATTGCAGTTGTAATTGCAATGAAAGGTAGTTCTACAAAGTATTGACTCAGGGGGGCTGAATACAAATGCACGCCACACTTTTCAGATATTTATTTGCAAATAGTTTTGAAAACCATCTATCATGTTCCTTCCACTTCACAATTATGTGTCACTTTGTGTTGGTCTATCACATAAAATCCCAATAAAATACAGTTACATTTGTGGCAACATGACAAAATTTGGAAAATTTCAAGGGGTATGAATACTTTTTTCAAGACACTGTAGTTGTTGCATTACTTTTCTCTTTTCAGGCAAAGAACCATAATTCTATGTGATGTTATTTCTCTTTTGCAAACTACTAATCCCATCAATCCACCAAGCAATGGAGACAGACAATTTTGAAGTCCGGTCTGTGTAAAAACCATAGACACCATGAAGAAATTAGTGTACACATTGAGGGAAAGGAATTGTGTTATTTGCAGAATTATCAGGTGAAGAAAAAAAAAGCAAGAAACAAATAAAACAAATGCAGCCACTATCTCTAAGGGCTAGTAAGCTGCAATATACCTTTTTCTCAGGAGGTTTAGATATGCTTTACATTCTATTTGACCATTGAGTTTACATCCTATTTACATAGACGCAGATGCTAATGAACATGCAGTGATTGCGGAAAGCTGACTCCATTTGTCTTGAGTTCTCCTGAGAACCCCAGGAAAAGAGCTGGGAAGTTTTCAGTAACCTACACCAAGAAAACACTCTTTTGTTTACAGGCCTTTAGGCAAAGTTCTGGGTAGCTTTTATGCAATGACAAATCTACTGTAGAGACTGTCATGACACACTGAGCCTTACAGCTTCACTATGAGCAGAAAAACCAACTCGGCTTTCCCTTGGTACAGAAGACTATACATAATTCTGGCCATTTACATTTTCTCACCATATCCTTTAGATGAAACGTATCTTTCATTACTAGCTCAGTACATGGAGGTGACGACTTCCTTTCTCAATTAAGAAACTTGTGCGAAATCAAAAAACATCAAATGCAGTGAGATGTTTGATAAAAGCTCACAATGAGATCACTCAGGCAGTTGTTATCAATTTAGTAAAGATGTTTCTGTAGCTATCATAAAGCTGCAAAGGCTGGCCAAAATTGAAGATAAAGCAGAGTATACACTTTTCCTTGTGCCTAATTACACTGCTGTAAGGGCTTTAATTTCACACGCTCAGCTAATTACTCTGTGCAGGCACCCTGCAGCACTGCCAAAATAAAAGCTTTCCTTTAAACCCTAATTAAGCTAAGTTCTTATTTTGCACTTAGCAGCGTGGGCCAGGAAGCGGAGCTGAAACAGTTAAACGCAATATTTAATTTGAACAGCCAGTAAATCTTATGGTTTGTTGAATGCTCGTATCATCGAGTTTATGCTGCTGGGGCGCTTTAGTGAATGGATCTGCAGATTTGATTATTTACATGCTTGAATTACAGGAGGAGAGGAGGAGAATGTAGCAGAATTTAAGTGATGCTTTGTTCCATTATTAAATCCCACTGTAGCTTATTGTTTATGAAATCTCTCCTTAGCGTGCCAGGCTTATCCTATGAGTGATAATCCCATCTATCATTTTTCACTCAAATTTTATTACTTTTTTCTTTCTTCAGTAACACATGTAAATGCAATATACCGAGGCAAGCTTCTCAAACATGCACACACACAGTTGGTTTTAAAGGGAAGATACCATTTAGTGTGTGCTCGATATGGAAATCAAAGAAAATGTATAGCTGTCTTCTAATAGTCTGTTCTACTGTAATAGAAGAACCAGAATATTTTTTTTTTCACCAAAGACCAGACTCTGCTCTTCTATTGAGAATAGATAATGTGTATGGCTTTCATTGTGGTTTGACAACACTTCAGAGATAATCCTGGAAAGGAAAAATAAATTAACTTAAATGTCACATTCATAATAACAAGTGATTGATATGTATACCTCAAAAATGTTCTCGATTTCCCAAGATACTCTGTGTTTTTGCCAGAGCAAGCATAATATTATATCTAACATCTTAAAAAAAAAAATCAGCACTTTTGAGCCCTACTGCAATTCACTTAAACTTCATCTTAAATGTTCCCATATTTCAGAGTTTGGAAATTGGGACCACCTCAGCATAATGATGACAGATAAGAAATATGACATATACACACCTAAAGTGACACTAAACTGGTTTTAAAAAAATCTAGCCAAGTGTAGAGATCTACTGCTCTCTGCTGTCATTTGTAAGTGGCTGTGCTTATTAATTACCTCAGAGTTAGTTGGTTAAACGCAGATACTTCATGTCTCTCCTAGCTAGGTCATAAATCATTATTGTAAGATTGTGACATTATATAAAGGGGAGTTTTCAAGAAGTAGATACAGAACTGCGCCATGAGACCTTATACACATATGGGCTGACGCTGCTTGCTCTATTTTACCCAGACCAGAAGCAGTGACTATTAAGCAAGTATTCCTATATTATAATTGTTTAACTGCAGAAGCCCATAGCTTCTTGAGTGTGTATCTGAACTCTTGTGGCAGATGTATCACTGTCCTATTGTTATTATCTCACATGCACAGTGCCAAATAGCTAGGTATGTGCTACAGTAAGTGGGCAATAGTCACCTCCCAGGATATTAACAAATGAACCTGTTTATTGCAATAGAACTTATATGCAGCTCCAGTTATTTTAGTTTACCCTGTCCCTTCTGGTCTTGGATTCTATAACAAGTTTTAGCTCAGGGCTCAATAATTAGCATAGGCTAGAGCTAGGTTAGACATCCGACAGCCACTAGATACTTACTGGTCTAGTTGCATGACAGATTAGAGGCTAATATGGACTAAAAAACAGATTATATAGGCTGACCCTGAGTTCCAAAGTTTCTTCTGGTAAGAAGCCGTGTTTCAGGTTGATTAGACAATGGTTGGGGTGGTCTCCCCATCACTGCTGATCTTGTTCTCGGGTCTCTGTCACCAGGACGAATGCTGCACTGTGATCATGCTCGGGGGTACCTGAACTTTGCTTTTGGGCCCTTTGCTGAAAATATCTGTTTGGTCATTGGATGTATGTGTTATTATTAATAATTTCCTATATAAATATATTTCATACTGGCGTGCATCCAAATGATTATGGTTAATGTTATACTCTGGTTGCAGTAGTTCCTCCATTCCCAATTTCTTTGATCAGGTTACTGGTTAATTTCCCAGGAAGGAAATGATCTCTGTTCACAGACACCCTGTCCTGGGTGGAGGCACTGACAATGTTAATATCGAACCCACTCTTCAACTTAGTGAAGGTTCTGGTCCTCGTATTTACCTACAGACTTAGAGCAATATTCTGTTTGGGGAAGGCCATTTGTCAAAACCCCTCCCAAAAGATGGCTACACAAGTATGTATTCTTAACTCAAAAAAGACCATTATATTGCTCTCAGCCCCCTTCAAATCTCTACATTCCCTTTATTTGCTGCTGTGAAGTGACTTCCTGTTAGAGGGTTACTGTGTTCATTCTCCATGGTTCCACTGTATTTAGAAATATACCCATCTTCTCTTGCTTGCTCCCGAGATGGACCAGAGACTGTGGACTGTGGGATTTGTAGTGTGCATAGAGCAGTGTACACGACTACAACTAATGTGCACTGCTTGTTCCAAACAAGCAGAAGTGAGGGTAAGGTTCAGGAGATCATAGAGGATGTGATTGTGGATTATTTTTGAAGAATAAGGATATTCTTAATGGCACTTATTTCTTCATTTTGTGAATGAGTTGGTTTTGAGATGTGCATACAGAATGCAAGAGGCATCTTGTGCCACGTGTTTCACCTCTTGATACTAAGCAGTGTGTTAATGCCTCCCTAAGGTGGACTGGGGTCAATCAGGAAAGTGGAAAAATAAATGGGCATTAACTCATCAGTGGGCATTAGTGCTGCAGTCTGCATTGTATATGAAACTTGGTAAGGCAATATTAAAGTTACCTTGTCACCAAGGGGTTACTTTTGCTCATGGTATCATTTATAAAAGAAGAAGTTATATATTTACCTTTCCAGTAGCCCATGTTTATGGCTGCTGAATCTCTACTTTCAAGCCACAGCAAGTATTCAACCACTGGGTAAGCTGAACCCCCTTGCTTATGTTGGTATGTTATTCTTAAGCAATGTATATAAAATATGGTATTAAACAAATATATCACTTTATTTTATCTACTGACTGTAAGCCTCAATTTAACTGTGTTACTAAACCTAACTCAAGCCCTAAACCTAATTGTAGCCCTTAAAGTGATTGTAAACTCATCATTTTTTATACTTACCTGCTATGTGCAATGGACTTACACAGAACAACCCTGAACCTTCTCTTCTCAGGTCCAAAGTCAGCACTCCTGGCTTCTACTCTTCTCGATGTGCCACCATAGAAAGCTGCTTCCTATTATGGCACACCTGCGGTCTCAATCACAAGCAGCTGCCTGTGTCCAAAAAACAGACAGCACTTCCTTGCCACAGGATTTGACTGACAACAGTGGGAGGAAGTGATTAAAAAATATCTTCAATGGTGGTACAGACAAAAAGCAAAAACACATTTTCATAGCATAGTCAGGGAAGGTATGTGAATATTGAATGTATCATGTGCCTCTGACAACATTTTCATTGTTATTTATGTCTTCTTGTCCTAGTGACAATGCACCCTCTTCCCTATTTTTCACAGGAACATGAAGTAATTGAACATTTCCGCAATGGGGTTATGGACAGAATAAAAATCAGACAGAAAATGTTACTCTTCCCCACTATATTTAAAGGTAAAAAACAATATCCTTCTGTTCCTATCCCCGTAGCCCTAAATCTAACTATAACAATTTTAACAAAAATGATTATTACAACAAGAACTGTATTATCACAGGGTTAACAACGACAAATTAATGCTGAACATTCTGCAATGTACCAGATTTTCTCTACATAAAAACAGTGTCTATGTTATCTTTTTTGAAAACCATTGGTTTTTGTACATGTTTACGTTTTGATGCTATATTGTCCAAAATCCTGAAAAAGGGTCCATATCACAAAATGTGGGCTTTTGGTTACTTTGGTTAAAAGCATCAGGTTTACTTTTCAGCGAAGCTATTGGCTCTAACTTCACTCTCCTCATCTAAAATGGTTGCATTAATGCTGTAAAAGCACATTTAAAAAAGGTGGAAAGTATACTTACCTTACCCAATCCTTCCCTAGATGCTCCTGCACTATGCTGGAATAGATTTGGGATTATCATTGTTCCATGACCAAGGGGATTTTCAACACCACCATCTCCAGTGTGGAAACCAGAGGCAATTATATTTTACTTTTTCCATAGTTTATTTTGTTTTGTTTACAGCTTTAGCTAAGTAATAAATGGACCTTGTCTTTCAGTAATGGGTCCATTTTCATGTTTTAACTCCATCTCTATCTATTTTTTTTTTAATTTAATCTTTACTAAATGTGTATAGTTTACATATGTAGCCATGTGCTCCCTTAAGAGTGGCTGATATTTGTGGTCCACCTGCCCGCTGCCCCCAATCACACAAATTCCACACATCCACATCTGGTACTTTGCTTTGTTGTTTTATTTAGGGGTTTGAACTTGGATAGGGATTAGGGATGGCTGTGGGATGCCCAGTAATTGAACATGAGACACACTATATACACCTCTGGGATATACACTTCTTCTCCTCCAGCACAATACTTGCTGACCATTACACTTCTCCTGTACTCCTCTCCAGCACACTTCCTCTTCACCATGACTAGCACATGGTGAGGCCTGCTGCAGCCGTGGGCAAAGCCTCAGAACCACCCTTTGTGGGTAAGAGTTGCAGGTTTCCTTCACTGAAACCATACACCCTCTTTTCTGTAGCAAAATACATTGGTGCTAGCTGGGCCTTTGGATGAACTAAAACTCCCAGCTCATCTATCCTCCAGACCCATCCGGTCTGCCCATCTCTATCTATTTTTTTTTAAAATGTAATCTTTACTAAATGTGTATAGTTTACATATGTAGCCATGTGCTCCCTTAAGAGTGGCTGATAGTTGTGGTCCGCCTGCCCACTGCCCCCAGTCACACGAATTCCACACATCCACATCCGGTACTTTGTTTTGTTGTTTTATTTAGGGGTTTGAACTTGGATAGGGATTAGGGATGGCTGTGGGATGCCCAGTAATTGAACATGAGACACACTATATACACCTCTGGGATATACACTTCTTCTCCTCCAGCACAATACTTGCTGACCATTACACTTCTCCTGGACTCCTCTCCAGCACACTTCCTCTTCACCATGACTAGCACATGGTGAGGCCTGCTGCAGCCGTGGGCAAAGCCTCAGAACCACCCTTTGTGGGTAAGAGTTGCAGGTTTCCTTCACTGAAACCATACACCCTCTTTTCTGTAGCAAAATACATTGGTGCTAGCTGGGCCTTTGGATGAACTAAAACTCCCAGCTCATCTATCCTCCAGACCCATCCGGTCTGCCCATCTCTATCTATTTTTTTTAAAATGTAATCTTTACTAAATGTGTATAGTTTACATATGTAGCCATGTGCTCCCTTAAGAGTGGCTGATAGTTGTGGTCCGCCTGCCCACTGCCCCCAGTCACACGAATTCCACACATCCACATCCGGTACTTTGTTTTGTTGTTTTATTTAGGGGTTTGAACTTGGATAGGGAAAAGGGATGACTGTGGGATGCCCAGTAATTGAAGATGAGACACACTATATACACCTCCCAGACTGTCCCAGCCTTCTCATCCAACTCCCAGAGGGCCAACCCTCACCGACTATATGGTGGATTCTTTAAAGAGTCTCCTTCTATGTAGAACTGAGCTGCTCTCCTGCTTCTCCTGTGCCACTCCAGGAGCCGACTCCCACCCCTGGCTGCACCCAAGCCCCAGGCTTCAAGGTCACCCCCCAAGACTGGGGGCTCCCCTCCCGGGTGAGGCCTGATCCACAGCTCCTGACTACATCCTCCCTCTTCCACCCAAACTCTCCTGACTCCTGCTGGCAGATAACTCTCCTGACTCCTGCTGTATTTAAGGAGGCCTGCCCAATGCCAATCCAGCCTGTGGATTGGTCAGGGCTCCTTGTCATACATCAGGAAGTGACACCTCCTCCATCCCCCTTTGCAGAACTTTCCAAGCTCAAGGAGGAGCAATCTCCAAGGGGTATTCCTTCCCTCTATCTACAGCCCCTCCCCGAGCCACTCCCCTAGCCCATATCAAAACATTTGCACTTACAGTCAGACCTGCCTAGATTTTTCCTTTCCTATCAAAAATCTACAAAAGTAAAACACCTATACAATGGGGGTGCTACACATAGTTTGTACGGTTGATAAAAAGACATGGGTCCATCCATGACAACCTGTTGATTATTTTTTTTTTAATTTTACAACACCACTGAAGTGTGGTTGTATTTTAGTGGAACAGAAAGGTTGAACTGAGTAGTTTGTGTAGCTGATCCAATAGGTCACAGGGTACAATAGATGGACCCCAGGGTCAATGCAGTCAGAGCAGTCTTAAAATCATGGTACACACTGGTAACCATCATCTGTCAACATCTGAACATTTACAATCATGCTGCCATTGTTTTCATTTTGAAAAGAAAAGATGACTTTTAACTCAATGTGTAAAATATCACATAAAAAACTACCACCTCTCTTCATGACCTCAAAGTTGTTTTAGGCACTCAGGACTTTTTTCTTATGTTGCATTCAAAATACTGCTCCTAGGAAACAAATATATTTTACTTGGCCCCTAACACATGATATTTAATGTGCAGAAACATTATGTTTTCCAGGCATATGCTTCCCACTGAGCATTTGCATCTTAAGACTCCACAAGTGTAAAGAAAACAATGTTAGCATTTTATAAACCCTTTTTCTTGACCAACAATTAAAACAATATTAAAAAATTGCTTTCTTGGCAGTAAAAATGTAATAATAAAAGCCTTATTTAACAAACCCTTCAAGAAGCATTTTATAATAAAATATTATATCAATTTCTGCAAGTCTTTATCAGTTTACACAGTTTTACAGATTTTTTTGTTAAAAAGGGGCTGGTTTACTAAAGGCAAATGCTCTGCAGACTTCCATCAGGCAATGTGCAAGCAAAATGCTATTTTTTTATTGACAACATGTTAATAATTCTCTAGAGCTGTATTTTCACTTTACTCATCAGTGAACATTTGTGAATAGTGCTTATTCTAAAATTTATGAACATTTGTGTACACATATAAATGACCCCTTATTTATGGAAAACCTTCATAAGAAATGCAATTGCAATTCAGATACTTAAAAAGTGTTTTATTAGCATTGTTTCTCTTCTATTTCTGTCTTCTCTTTCTACAACTTTCTGTAGTAAAAATGTGCTGGTAATAGAGATGAACAAATCACTAGAAATTCACTCTGGATATATCCACTGCTTTGTTTTTGGGGTATGTAATGAAATGAGACATGTGAGTGCATCCTGTGTTAAGTAGGCTTTATTCTGCTGAGCACTGATTTAGGGGGGTTTTGATTGCTTTAGTCTTGTATGATTATGCTTTCTTGTTGGGTCCCAGGCCCCACTCCATAGAAGCCATAGTTTACATACACCGCAATGATAATGGCCAATTAGCCAGATGTATGCAGTTTGAAATTAATGGCTCTATAGTCTTAGGCTATATGTGCACTATACACCAATGGTTCTGTATGTACATCTGGTCAATGGAGTCTGAAGCAATAATTTGCATAGCTTTACCCACTGTCCTGAAATGAGGACTAATACCCTTATTTTTAGGATAATGTATGTGATGGAATGAGATGTGAATACCTTCTGTTTTAAAAAAGGCTTTAGTGAGCAGCAAACTCATTGGAAGTGGGGCTTTTTGATTGCTCATCATAACCTGTATAGTTACATTTGTAGCACCACCATAGTGAATAGGTGCTTTTGTGATAGATTTTTGCTAGGAGAGGCAAATTTAGTCAGGCCTGACTGTTGTGCAGACCTGAATGTTTTGATCTGGGCAGGGGAGTGGCCCAGGGAGAGTTGGAGACTGCAGGAAGGATCACCCCTTGGTTACTCCTCCCCTTTGGGTCCAGAAGATTCTGGAAAAAGGGGATGGATGAGGAGGTGTTACTTTCTGAAGTATGTTAAGGAGCCCTGACCAATCCCCAATCTGGATTGGCAGGGGGCAGGCCTCCTTAAATACTGTGGTCTGCCCAGCTGGGAAAGAGAGTGTCGGGTGGAAGAGTGGGGATGTAGCAGAGGTTGCTGAGGCCTCACCTGGGAGCCCCCAGTCTGGGGGGGCGACCTTGAGGCTTGGTGGCTCAGGTGCAGCCAGGAGTGGAGAGAGATCCTGGAGCAGCACAAGGGAGCAGGAGAGCAACAGAGAGGCTACAGGAAAAGCTCTTTAAAGGATCCACTGGTACAGTGAGTGACAGACCCTGGGAGCTGAAGAAGGGGACTGGAGCAGGCTGGGAGGAGACAGTGGATGGTCTGTGGAAGGTGAAGGAGCCAGTCAGGGGAGTGGTGTCACTGGACAGTGAGGTAGGCTGGAGTGGCTTGGAAGAGGATGGGCTGGGAGCAGTAGTCCATCAAGACCTGGCTAGCACATTTGTACTTAGCTACACTTTGAGGGCCCATGGCCTTACACTATGAGGGCCCGTGGCCCATACCTGTAATGGGCGATCCAGAGGTCCTGTTGACAAGGAAGTGCAGGCCTCACCATGTGCTAGCTAAGGTGGAGGAAGATGTAATGGAGGCTTGATAAATTTCCCTTCAGGCATAACAGTGAAGTAGCAAGTGTTGTGCAGGAAAGAAATGAAGGCGTGAAACGGTTAGCAAGTGTCAGTGCTGGAGGAAGAAGGAGTGTAATGGTCAGCAAGTGTCAGTGCTAGTGGAAGAAGAATTGTAACGGTCAGCAAGTGTCAGTGCTGGAGGAAGAAGGAGTGTATATACGGCAGTGTACTGTATATAGCATGATCCTGTATCTTGGATCTTTGGATATCCCACAGTCGTCCCTACCCTATCCAAGTTTATTCCCCCAATAAAATGACAAAAACAAAGTACCGGCCTGTTAAGTGACTTCGGATGGAAGGAAAAATATGTGATTGTGGGCAAAGAGACAGGTGAACCACATCTACCAGCCACCCCTAAGGGGGCCATTTGCTTCACAATCTCCCAAATAAATAAATAATTCCAAATCATAGACAAACAGGATATAGATCAAAAACATTGTGGGTATTTATAATGTTAGTATATGACTTTGTAAAAGACGACAGTGAAGTTAATTAATCCAATCTACACCGTGATTGTGTGCATTTCAGGAGATCCCCTTTATTATTACACATTTCCATGCAAGAAATAATTATTTAAAAAACATGTTGTTTCCTGATGTGTCCAGTCACCTTCTGGTAGCAACAGTTTAAGAAGGCAGAAAATTGGACTTCATGGAGCAAGTTGTGTAACTATATCTCAAAGAAAGCTAATGACTGACCAGAAGAATAAAACCTTCAGGCATTCCTATGATATAAACATCTTCCTCATGTTTGCCATGATTTGGGTCACTGGAAATGTGAAAGGTTATACATTTTGTGCAGCTAAAGTGGGGATAGATAAGCCTGATGTAGAATGAAAAAATGGATTAGTTTATTATTGCCTGCAGGGGAGACTAGCATAGTTAGCTCTATTGAAGTATTCAAGTTTTCCACTTCCCAAAAGGAGAATTTTTTCTTCTATTCCATATACAAACCAAGAAAAGAGCAAGTGTCTTCATTTGTCACATGTGTATAAGAAGTAGAGATGAATCACTTCTTACCTTGTGTTTGATACGTATGTCTATGATATGGATGGTTGTTAATAGGGACAGTGGTAGACTATTTTGCACCCTAGGCAAGACCAGCTACTTGCACCCCCCCAAACAATAAAACTTTAAAATTAATTCAATAATTCTAGCACCAGAACTCCTGCATAACACTAAACTGATGACATGTAGGGGCGTTGCGTATGTGCTCCCATGAAATGACAAAATACTTCAGTACCCTATTTTTTTCATAGGCAATGCTTTAAAAGCCCTTACAGGTCATCAGTGTAGTGATATGCGAGGGTTCTGATGCTAGAATTATTGCACTCACTCCGGTGTGCATGGTGATACATAACATGTGTAGAGCAATCGCAGGCACCAAAGCGCATGCATTTTTGTATGTGTGTGGGGGTGTACAGTATAAAAGTGTGTGGAGGGAGGGGGTGTACCGTAAACAGGTGTGTGTGTGAGTGGGGG
>BLSH010497386.1:1369418-1388128 GCA_018402905.1 Glandirana rugosa
ATATATTTCCAAATGTTATAACTGTGTCCCGTGGATCAATATAACCCCGTTTGACACCGCTTATCTCAACTCGCTTGAAGATCTTCAGGCCCAAGACGACCAAGCCGGCTTGAAGCCCTGTTTCAGGCCCAAGCCCAGGCCTGTCTTGGGCTTGAAACAGGGCCTGGGGCTTGGGGTATCTTTAGTTACCTCTGGGCCTGAAAATCCATGTTTTTCACAACATTTTATCAGGACCTTCCAGGATCTCCAGACGTTTTCCTTCCTTTACACCCATTCCCACTATACTATAGTGACAAGACTTTTGTAGACCTTAGACACACACTTCTCGCTTTGGTATACGTACGAGAAGAGATACGAAACATCTGGATAGTGTGTTTGAAAATACAGCATAGAGAAGAGCATGCATATGGTTTCGCTCTTCACACACAGATTCCAGATGTTTTCAGAACAGTGATATCATATCACCCTTACCCACATTTCCTTCCTTTTGCAGACCTCTAGGACCTTCCAGGACTATTTTACAACACTTTTTGTACCTAAAAGTCCGGGTCTCCATTGATTTCTATGGGGTTCGGGGTCCGGGACAAAGTTCGGGTTCTGTCCGGACCCGAACCCGGACTTTGTCCCGAAGTTCGGCCGAACCAGCAGAACCCGGACTTCTAGAAGTTCGCTCAACTCTATTCGCCACAGTTTGCCCCAATATAACTAGGTGCCCTGTGTCAATATTGTAAACCTTTATATAGTGAAATAATTCTAATGCATATATGGGGTTTCTTTCCCCTTTTTCTTTTTGTTCCAGGCAGATACACATCTTTTCTTTCTGTGGCCGTCACCATCAGTGTGGGGTTCCCTCCCGCTCATGGCTTGCCTTTCTTAGGGGGTCCTTGTGGTGGTTCCCCACCTGGTTCTGGGGGGATCTTGGGCTCCCTGTTCCCTCTGACCCATTGGAGTGATTTTCTGCTAGGGGTTTCTTGCCTCGTCTATTTCCTCCCAGTGGTCCCCCTTGAAGGACCCTGGATTGGTGGCTCCTTTTGGTGTGACATGTACATTCGTTCCAGCAGTGTGTGGTGAGTAGTCTTTCATTGTGTTCCCCCGGTCCAAAGCTATGTACATTATGAACAACGGCTTATAATAATTCATGTATGTTTTTTAGAGCACTCATCTTGGGCATATATGACCTCCCCTGAAGAAGGGTAATTGTCCCAAAACATGTTGGGCTTATGCCCAAGAAGATAATTGCTCCACATCTCTATAAGGATTGTAATGATTTGTCCTTGAATTGTAAACATATGCCATGTTGCTTTTATTATTATATGTATGTGACCTTACGGCACAACACTTTTTACACAGAAGTCTGTTAACAATAAAATTGATTATGATTTTACTTCAACTGTCTTGATGTATGTACTGCCGTAAAAAGTCCCACTAATGTACAGGGGGAGTACTTTTTTCTAGGGAACACAGTTAACCCCTTCACTGCCCCCTGCAGGTTAACCCCTGTAATCAGTGGATACATTTCTGATTGCTTTATAAATGTCATTGGTCCCAAAAAAATTTCAACAATGTCCAACATGTCCGCAGCAATATCGCAGTCCCGATAAACATTGCAGATTGCCGCCATTAGAAAAAATATATAAACCCCGCGCTAACCGTGCGCAATACACAAGAGCTGCAGCTCAAATACTCAAGTTCAGTATAGGCATATAGATAACATAGGAGCTGCGCTAATATATCATAGTGTCCATATTAGTCCATATAAACCTTCAGGATGATGTTTGTAAGAAGCAAATTCTAGTGACGAATAAGCACCAAACATATAAAGGAGCCTCAATAGTTGCAATGTAGTCCCAAGAGTAGAAAACAAGCCACCAATATCTGAAATCAAGGCTTACCAGCTAACTACGAATTATGCGCCTTTTGAATGAGAGACTTGAACTCCTCTGAGACCAGGTCGGATGGGGTCAAATCTCCTAGGAAAGAATTCTATCCTCCAAAGACTCCCAAGTTGTCATCACAGGATGTTAGGCATGGACAAAGAAAAGGGTCATATAGTGAAGTACATCCTAGACATCAGTGGGCTACCATGTACACCTTATACCACCACCACAGTGTGCACAAGTGCAATCAGTGTAATCCACCACCGTCAGGACTCAAGGCTTACCCCGTCCCTCTCTTGTCAGCATTAGATGAAATCAAATCGTGTGCTTCCTCTCCTAATGTCCCAATGGTCAGGCAGGGGTTCCCTTAGGGTGACTTGGCAAAAGCCCGATAACTCTCAGCAGGGATAAAGAGAGGAAGGTCACATAGAGTAGTAGAGTATGTACAGGTTTATTAAATAAAAAATATGTAAGAACACTCACATTCTCATGAATAAAACTCTTGTGGATAAGAGATCACATAAACACAGCCGGCTCGTGGTGGTTGGTGACGTCAGATTGCCGCCATTACTAGTAAAAAAAAAAATTGTAAAAACGCCAGAAATTAATTCTCATGGTTTGTAAACGTGGCAACTTTTGTGCAAACCAATCAATAAACAACGATTGCGATTTTTTTACCACAAATATGAGGAAGAATATAAATCAGCCAAAACCGATGAATGCATTTGTTTTTTTATATTTTTTTGGATTTGTATTTTAGCAAAAAGTAAGAAATATTACTTTTTTTGCAAAATTGGCATTTTTTTTTGTTTATAGCGGTGTTCAGAAATGATGCAGAGGTGGTCAAATACCACCAAAAGAAAGCTCTATTTGTGTGGAAAAATAGGACACAAATTTTGATTGGGTACAACGTCGCAAGACAGTGCAATTGTCAGTTAAAGTGAGGCAGTGCCGAATCGCAAAAAGTGCTCTGGCCCTAACCTGGCAAATCCTTGTGGGGCTGAAGTGGTTAACCAGTTCCACACTGCCTACCGTCTATTTACAGCGGCAGTGTGGATGCTGGGCACGAATCGCCGTAAAAAAGTGGCGATCTGCGAGTGGCCGCTAGGGGGCACGCACGCGCCCGCCACACTCCTGAGGAGTGTGCCTGTGGCTCAGGCGGATCCGATGTCTGCTGGCGAGCTGCGATGAACGGCCACAGGCAAAGAATGGGAAACCGCCGATGTAAACACGGAGGTTCCCCGCTCTGTTAGTGGGGGCATGGGAGATCTACTGATCCCTGTCACTGGGATCAGCTAGATCTCTCATGCCCATGGTAGCCCAGCCCCCCCACAGTTAGAACACACCCAGGGAACATAGTTAACCCCTAGATCGCCCCCTGCAGGTTAACCCCTTCACTGCCAATGACATTTATACAGTAATCAGTGGACATTTAAATTTCTGATCGCTGTATAAATGTCATTGGTCCCAAAAAAGTGTCACAAATGTCCGACATGTCCTCTGCAATATCGCAGTGCCACTAAAAATAGCAGATCACCGCTATTACTAGTAAAAAATAAAAAAAATAAAAATAAAAACCCCAGAAATGAATTCTCATCATCCGTAAACGCGGCCACTTTTGCGCAAACCAATCAATAAACGCCGATTTCGATTTTTTTTATCACAAATATGAGGAAGAATGTAAATCGGCCAAAACTGATTAAAAAAAAGTTTTTTTTATATTTTTTTTGGATTTGTATTTTAGCAAAAAGTAAGAAATTTTTTTTTTTTTTTTGCAAAATTGTCGCTTTTCTTTTGTTTATAGCGGTGATCAGAAATGATGCAGAGGCCATAAAATACCACCAAAACAAAGCTCTATTTATGGGAAAAAAAGGACGCAAATTTCGTTTGCGTACAATGTCGCACGACCGCGCAATTGTCAGTTAAAGCGACGCAGTGCCAAATCGCAAAAAGTGCTCTGGTCCTAACCTGGGAAATTCTTCCAGGGCTGAAGTGGTTAAAGTGGTACTGTCACCTCATCTTGCCCATTCAGAACAAAATGACAGTGTCTTTGTAAAGGGATTTTAGTGCAAGTAGTGACAGAAGCAAGCATATTAAGGGAGCTCCGGCAAGATTGATATCAGGGGTTGGAGGAGACATTCACAAAGATACTTCCACTGTGCCCAGAATGGACAAGGTGAAAATATCTCTTTAACATATCCATTGTTATTAAGTCTTATCTTTTGATACTTTTACATGGCAAAATTCAGGCTGTTTCAATAATGTTTGTATAAGGAGATAATCAAAGCCACTGTTTGAGATTTCTGAACTAATGGTTGAAAAATCCAAACAGAGCCATAGTTCCATGAGATCTACATGCTGAGATCTGCCATATACAATCCTATTTTACCGGGTTCAGGCAATAGTTATCTTAATGAAGTGGGGCCTAACCCTTTATATATCAAAAAACCATTATAAGCAGAAAAAATGTTCTGGTGTGCCATTTACAGGTGCCATATGATTAAACATTGTTACAATCAACACAGGGGGACATTTTTTTGTATTCAATGGGTACTTTATTATTCCATGAACAATCAATACATCTTGAAGAGTGTACAGAAAAGTTCTATGAAAAGTATTCTACATTTAATTTTAAGGTGTAGACTCTTTTTCAAGCAAGAGTTGTAGTACCTACAGGTACAGGTTTAGTAATTATTATACTGAGTGAATATTCAGCTGAAGCAACAGAAGTACTCATTATAAAATATTGTAAGTTAATACGATTTTTGAATGCATGCTTTAAAGTTAGTTTAAAGATATTTTGTTCATTGTGACTTTTAATGTCCCTTAAATACAAGGGTGTTTCTGTAGTGGATCTTGAATTCCTGCTATTAAAGTGACACATATCATAGAAGGATACAGTTTTGCTTTAATTGCTGCAGAATTTGGTGTGCCAGCCAATTTCAACACATTTTCTCTGAAGGTGTAACAAAAATAATATTATCCTGTTCTTTTGATATTATGCGTGACAATTTTATGAAACTCTGGACATGGCCTGACATCCATATAAGCTCTATTTTCTCTGTTAATGCTGTACATAGAAACATAGAAAAGTGATGGCAGAAAAAGACTGAGTAGTCCATCAAGTCATATGACGGCGGCCACGCTCACGAGCCTAGTGAGCGCGCGCGCGCCACCGGAGGCGCGCCCGCGCGCTCACTGTGTTCGTGGAGGGCCAGGGAGCGGGTGCGGCGGCTTCGATTGCCGCCGGCTACCCGCGATGGCCCCCCGAGCGGAGGAACGGAGGTCCGTGTATGTAAACACGGACCTCTGTTCTGTGTGAGGGGGAAGGGCTGTGATCACAGCCTTCCTGTATACTTCCCTTCCCCAGCCAGGGCAGTCCCCCCACAGTTAGAACACGCCCAGGGAACACTGTTAACCCTTAGATCGCCCCCTGCAGGTTAACCCCTTCACTGCCAATGGCATTTACACAGTAATCAGTGCATTTTTATAGCACTGATCGCTGTATAAATGCCAATGGTCCCAAAAAAGTGTCAAAATAGTCCGACATGTCCGCTGAAATATCGCAGTACCGCTAAAAATCGCAGATCGCCGCCATTACTAGTAAAAAAAAACAAAAAACCCAAAAATGAATTCTCATCATCCGTAAACGCGGCCACTTTTGCGCAAACCAATCAATAAATGCCGATTGCGTTTTTTTATCGCAAATATGAGGAAGAATATAAATCGGCCAAAAACGGTGAAAAAAAATGTTTTTTTTTTATTTTTTTTTGGATTTGTATTCTAGCAAAAAGTAAGAAATTTGGGTTTTTTTGCAAAATTGTCGCTCTTCTTTTGTTTATAGCGGCGATCAGAAATGACGCAACGGTGAGCAAATACCACCAAAAGAAAGCTCTATTTGTGGGAAAAAAAGGACGCAAATTTCGTTTGGGTACAACGTCGCACGACCGCACAATTTTCAGTTAAAGCAATGCAGCGCCGAATCGCAAAAAGGGCTCCGGTCCTAAAGCTGGAAATCCTTCCGGGGCTGAAGTGGTTAACCTTGTTGTCTGACTATAGATTTATGTTTATCCCAAGCATATTTGAAGCCATTTACTGTTGACTGTCTCACAACCTCTGTTGGTAGTTTATTCCAATCATTAACTACCCTTTCAGTAATATAAGTGTTCAGTGATAAATAACAGAGAGCTAAAATAATTTCTTGGTCACTTATGAAAAGCTATGTAGAAATATGCAAATACTGGGGGGGTGTGGCCTGAAGCGGCATGGTGTAGGGTGTCTTGAACGAGAGCTGCTCCGTGCACTACTCCTGAACAGCAAAATCCTGCACTAATCCTACCCGGTTTTTGGCTTACCAACTCACCCCTAAGACCTGCACACTCATCTGATCATGATGTCTCTTCCAAAGTGGGCGTCTGAGGCACTCCAGAAGCTGGACAGGTTCCGCCATGAGGAGAGGGAGATGACGGGGGAAAAATGGCACCGAGGCCCCCATGACATCTGGACCTCATGCAGATACAGACAGGGTGCTCAAGGCCATCTCTTAATGTCAATCTACCCTCACCTCAAAGATTGATGAGGTGAAAATAGACATTTCCATGCTGCGCCAGGACCTGCAGAAAGTGCAAGAGCGTGTGTCGGAGATGGAACATCGCATCAGCCAGCTGGAAGACGACATTCCTCCACTACAACACTCCATTGAGCCGCTCCAGCACCAGCTCCACACCCTGGTAAAAAAGCAGGATGATATGGAAAACCGGCTGAGGCGGTGCAACCTCAGCTTTGTTGGCCTGCCAGCAGGCGCAGAGGGTACAGATCCCCCAGCTTTCCTGGAGCAACTTCTGATCACCACCTATGGGAGAGAGGCCTTCTCCGCCATGTTCGTTATAAAACACGCTCATCGCATGGCTGCCAAACCTCCTCCTAGTAGAGCGCCAGCGTGCACCTTCATTGCTAAGCTCCTGAATTACAGGGATCGGGATGCTGTGCTCCGGCTTACACGCATGAAGGGCAACATACCGTTCCACAGCGGCCATGTGTCGGTATACCTGGATTTCTCAGTGGAGGTCCGGCGCCGTCTGGCTCAGTTTGTGGAGGCCAAGCGACAGCTCTGCGTCAAGAATCTGAAGTATGAAATGCTATATCCCGCCAGGTTGAGGGTCGTGGGAGACGACCGAGTACACTTTTTCGAAGACCCTGAATCAATCATTGCCTGGCTGGAACGCCGAAATGTCGCGCACAGACCCCCATCATTATCTGTACTTATCTCTGGGCCGCATTATCCATCCTGTACTGTCTGTGGATCCTGTTCAGGCCGAACCACCTGCACCCAACTGCGAGTTTTTGGTTTTTGCCTGCTCCACTTTAGCCCCCTCTCTGAACAGCCAAATATTGGAACATTTCCCACATGAACATTGCCCCATGAATGTTATCCCCCCTTCTTTCATATTGTGCCCCGTTTTAGGGCCTGAGGGGCCCCCCGCATTGTTGTCGCGGGCGCACCCTGATCCCCTCGCTAGCTTTTCACTTACTCTGTGTTATATGCTACGGACACACTGCTCTTTATAATTTGGTCCCCTATGCTAACGTACATTCTACAGAGGATGTTTGTCCCCAGCTGCACTATTGTAGTGTGGCAACCCTGTTTTGTTACTAATATTTGCAACGATGCACAAGTCAGGTTTCCCTGGCCAGCACTTCTTCACAGACTGCTCTGTACAACTGGAGGAAGGCTGGTCTGCTGCTGGACCAGAGACTGTTCAGCATGGATCCTTACATTGAATCTTTTTCTTTGTTATTTCTTGCCTTTTTTCTCGAGTTAAGGTTTTGTTCCAGAAGTTTCTGGAGCGCTTGAAAATGCACCTACAGTCTATGCTATGTGAAAAGGTTAATATACAGTCAATACTTTCTGCACCTTGGACAACAAGTGTCATGCAAACCTGAGTGTATAAACTTTGCAGTGATGGGATTACCGAGTTGGTTTGCCTTGTGTATGTGGGGATTGTGCCTGGAGATGGGGTATATTGATTGGAGGCACCCCTCATGCTGGGTTCATTGTTTTTGTTGTTCTGCTCCTGGGTATCCGTCTGGACCCCACTACCTATATCTGCCTCAACATGGCCCCGGTCAGACTGGTGACATGGAATGTCAGGGGATTATGGGCGGACATAATTGTACTACTAGAAACACACTTGATCGGTCAATTACAGCTTACTTTAAAGAAGCCATGGGTGGGCTGGGTGTACCAGGCTCCATACAGCCCACACTCTCGAGGTGTGGTGGTTCTCATTGCCAAACATGTACAATTTCAGTTACTTACACTACAGATGGACCCCAGGGCAGATATATATTCATGCATGTAATGGTAAATGGGCTGGAGATCTTATTGCTTGCCTATTATGTTCCTCCCCCTTCCAGTTTGCTATTATCAATGACGGGCTAGATTTCATGGCACTACATCCTGTTGTCCCTGCTTTCTGGATGGGGGACTTTAACATGGTGGTGGACCCTATCATGGACAGACTGTCCCGAGACACCCCTAGTGCTGACCCGCCGGGCCTCACACGACTCGGACGGGTCATGCACGAGTTCGCACTGGTGGACACTTGGAGACATAAGTTCCCCTCCTCCCGGGCGTACTCATGCTTTTCTGCATCCCACTCCACCATGTCCCGAATAGACTACATCTTTGTCTCCTCCTCACTTCTACCGCGGCTGCTGGAGGTGGGATTCGAAACCCGAGTGTTGTCGGATCACTCACCTTACTGGATTACACTTGATTTACATATCCCCCACAATCATCCCAGAGTTGGAAGTTAAACCCCTTTTGGTTGTCTGTCCTACCCAACATGGACACAATAGATGAAGACTGGCCATTCTTTTTTAGGACTAACAAGGGGTCAGCATCATTGGGAAAAATAGGGGAGACCTTTAAGCTACATGCAAAATTAATTTTAGCCACACACATCTCTCGATACAAAAACTCCTCTAAATTGGCATTACAACAGGCAGAGGCCCACCTGGACCCTCTGGAGCGTGCGTACCAATTGGACCCTTCTCCAGATAATATCTCCTCTATGAGGGCACAACATCATCTGGTTAATCATATACACTTTGATAAAGCTAAACGTCATATATTCTTTTCCAAACAGCGCACCTACGAATACAAAGAGCGAGCTGGTAGGCTTTTGGCTTACCTTGCCCATCTAGACCATAGACCACCGGTGGTGGTGTCTCTTGCCGATCCCTTGGGACAGCAGATCACTGACCCGACACAGGTGACCAGTAAATTCCACACATTCTTCGCTGCACTATACACCTCCACGGCCCAATACACGCAGGAAGAGCTGGCCTCCTTTCTACACCCTGTCTGTTTCCCCTCGTTGACCCAGGCCCAGATGCAAACACTTGAGGCCCCAATCTCCTTAGACGACATCAAAGAGGCCATTAAGCAAATGGCTGTGTCCAAGGCACCTGGCATGGGCAGCCTTCCTTTAGAATGTTATACTCAATTTAGGACCCTGCTAGCGCCAAGGCTCCACAAACTTTACCAACACATCTTTGACACTTCTACACTCCCTGACTCCATGAAAGAGGCATTGATTGTCCTAATACCCAAACCAGGAAAAGACCCTTATCTCCCTGAGTCATACTGGCCAATATCCCTTCTACAATTAGATGTGAAAATTCTTGCCAAAGCCCTTTGCACTTCGTTTAAATAAGGTAATTCTCTCCCTGATACATCCAGATCAAATAGGTTTTATGCCCAACAAGAACACTGCATTTAATCTCAGATGCCTTTTTCTTAATTTGCAGGCTACCCATGAGTCCATGGGATCAAGGGTTGTGGTCAGCCTTGATGCGGCTAAGGCATTCGACATACCTTTGGGAATGCCTCTGCAGATATGGCTTTGGCCCCAATTTTATAAAGTGGATCCAACTCCTATATCAGTCCTCCGTAGCTAAAGTCTTGGCGAATGGCAAGATGTCTGACCAATTCCCATTAAACAGAGGTACATGCCAGGGATGCCCATTATCTCCCTTGCCCTTGCCGTGGAGCCATTGGCGATAGCCATCAGGGCTCATCCACAGATCAAGGGGCTGCTTTCAGGCCCTCTGACTGAAACCATCAGCTTGTACGCTGATAATATGTTACTGTACTTGGAAGATGCTGGCCCCTCAATCATGGTGGCCCTGGAGCTCATTAAAAGCTTTGGAGTGTTTTTGAGCCTACAGATTAACTGGGACAAATCTCAGATATTGCCTCTAGACCCGGAGGCACCCAGTGCTGCACAGGCCCTTCTTCCGCTGACGCGGGTGAGTCAAATTAAATATTTGGGCATCCTCATTACCCATTGCCCCCCGAATACACCAGACTAAATATCGAACCCCTATATAGCCTAATTAAAACCAAAAGACAGACGTGGGCCCGCCTCCCCCTCGGAGTTATGGGACGTATCAACCTGATAAAAATGATACTGCTCCCCAAACTCCTTTATGCTTTTTGGCATGCCACAGCATATCTGCCCCTTCGCATATTTAAAACCATGGACTCCATTCTCAATTCCTTCGTATGGGGTAACTCCAGGCACAAATTAACCTGGCAAGCTTTTAAAAACCTGACAGACCTGGGGGGTGTTGCCCCCCCAGACCTAGCTACTTACTATCTGGCCGCCCAGCTCTCTTATTTTTTTCACTTAGACAAAGAAGATAAGATTAGATACCTTACCCTATTCTGCTCAGGTGTTCCTTCATGCATCACACACCCGTTCCACATTCTATTCAGTGGTACACAAACACTGACAATTTTTGGGGGCACGGTAGCCTGTTGTATCACCATTGTAAAATTTGGGACTTGGCACTGACCAAATTGAAGGCTTCCCCCATACACGCACACTCGCCACTATGGGGCAATACAGACCTCCCAGAACTGCTCCTCGTACCAGATAAGGATCTGTGGATTGAGAGGGGAATTGTGTACCTGTCGCAGGTGCTAAATGAAAGTGGAGTCAAATCATTCCAAGAGCTTAAGTCGACCTTCAATTTGCCCAACGCCATGTTCTTTCGCTTACTCCAGCTCTGCCATGCACTTCAATGCCAGTTCCCTGAACGCATCCCAGACCTGACGCCTCTATATTTGGTTGAGGTCTGCTTGGTTGTGGATCCTAAGAAATTGACTTCTATCTGCTAGGCAGCTCTTAATATGCCAGCAGCAACAGACCTAGCTTACAAATTAAAAGATAAATGGGTGGTGGATGTGGGCGAACTGGAGGATGACGATTGGTCAGATGTGTTGGCATCCTGTACGAGGGTCTCCCCCAAGCTCTCCGACAGACTCACACAGTTATACATCCTGCACAGAACGTACCTTACCCCAGCCCGCATAAGCAAGTATAAGCTTCAGTATGACCCCTCCCGCCCTAGATGTGGCGCCCGAGACAGTTCCTTCTACCATTTAATATGGTCCTGCCCAACTCTTCAGGGCTACTGGCGCAAGTGACCCAATTCCTGCATGACGAAATGAACTCCCCTCTAACACTCTGCCCTAGGCAATGTATTCTGGCACTGCTTCCTGACCAGGAAGAAAATATACATCACCACACCTTCCTGCAGGAAACCCTACATATAGACAGGCTCCTGATAGCTAAAAAATGGCTCAGACCTGAAACACCAACTCTTCATGAGTGGATAGCGATGGTTAATCAATCATTATCATTATCATAAGCAGGTGCTATATAAACACAGAAAATGTCCATCCAGATATCACAAAGTATGGGACAGATGGCTGGACTCGTCAGCCACCCCCAATGAGACGGAACTGGAGCAGGAGTAGGATATAGCTGCCTGTATTCTCAAATCTAACAACTGAATCTGTGTTAATAACATTGCAAAGGTTATTAATTATAGTTCCTCTGATTGACACTGTATATCAATACATGACCTCTTCAATCTAATTTTTTGTATGGTGCTGCTTTGTAAAGTTATGGGAGCATTTGTGTTACTCCCTCTTTGTATGTAACTGTCGTTTTTTACAATAAAAAGATATTGCATTGAAAAAAGAAATATGCAAATACATATTTACATTCAAGTTGTAGATGTGGTTAGTACCAATCTAATCGTTACCTGCATGAATATTAATTGCAGTTAAAGACCAGTTTACTTAAAAGTTATATTTCAGTTATAGATGGAGCCTGTGTTACTACTGCCGTCCTATATTTCACAGTAATACTAGAAAGAGATCTCCGTTCCATATTTATTTTCTCTGTTCCTACCTAAAGGACTAAACAATTTGCCTCCATAACATAACCTGACATCCACACATACATGATCTGTAAAACAATATGCATACAACGTGAAAGATAAAGGATTTTGATGCTCAATTATATGAAGAAATGAGGAACGTTGAAGCAGAATGTACTACTGATTATTATAATATATATACATATGTCCTAAAAGGAATATGGCAATAAACAATGCCAAGACCCATGCACAGGTTTGCTGTTGAGTTTCTGGTTTCTCATCCAGTCAGCTCAGACACCGGGACACCAGTCAGTAACTCTATTTACTCAGTCTGTTCCTGATGGACAATGAAAGAAGACATTAGGGGTTCAAAATGTCACCAAATAAAAAAAATAGGAAAAAATTAACAGTGACCCCTGCCACAGCCACCACTCTCTTTTGCTGTACATACTGCCTGTTACACTCATCTCTTGAGCATACTGCCTGATGGCATACCATCTGTATTCCTTTGCTGCATATACTGCCAGTTATTACACTTCTTTTCAGTGTATACTACCGGTAATATACCCTCTACACTACTCTCCTGTGTATACAACCAGTTGTCATACTCTCTGCATATTTTCATGTAAAATGATCTGTGATGTGATTTAGGTAACCGTAAGACCGAAAAGAATTCTGTCTTTAAGGGTTTCATGATCAATACATGTATGTTAGTGGGTGATTATATGAGGGGCTGTGAAATTTTGACATTAATGTAGAGTAAAAAATGAATACATGCTTACAGATTCATTTGATCTAACTAGAAGAGAACACAGTTGTTGCAATTTGTCCCTTGACGGCGCTTAGGTTTGTAGTGTGGATATATAAAACTTTTAAAAGCAGATGCAGCAAATTAGCTGCAGGTTACTGAGATTATAGAAATATATGGCTTGCTAGAAGCCTTTTTCATAGACTTGAAAATAGTAGTCAAAGGTCAAAGTCAAGTGGAATGACAAGTTAAAAGCTATATTGCACTTTTGTATTCTACGGTTTATGTTTAACCACCACAGGACTGGTGGTTGTAGTAAAACAGCTGGTCAGCATACTCGCTGTTCGACAGGCCATCAAAATATTTTGGTTCTAATGAACATACAATGCCTCTATTACTCCTGTTGTTAGAAAGCACAGAGTGTAGGCTGAGGGCAAAAAGCTGGTTGTAGCCTCTCTTTGCATTGTGACTGCTGTGATGGCTAAACACAGCAATCATAATGTAAACAGTGAGGTTGATTTACTAAAACTAAAGAGTGCAAAATCTGTAGCGCAAGATTTTGCACTTTTCAGTTTTAGTAAATCAACCCCAGTGTGTAATACTATTTACCTTTGAAAGCCATCCCCTTACTCCTGAGATTTTTTTGAGGGATTTAAAGTGCCAGTACCCACCAATAAATAAGAAGGGATGAGGATAGGGGGTTTAAAATGTGACTGACTACCAATGTTGTGAGCCTTTTTTCTAGGTCTTAAAGTGTTGTTGACCATCAATGATGGGAGATGGGGCTTTTCAAAATTTCATTGACTTTCAATGATTATGGGATCATTTGGTCGAGGTAGGGGGGATTAAAGTGTTTTGGGTGTATTCATGACATCTAGCCACTGCACACAATGTAATATTAGTTCAATTTCATATCCAAGGAAGACTTGCTTTTGACCGCAGTGTGCAAAGGCTAAGCACACCTCAAACATACCTTTTGCTTTTACACTATTAATATTTTAATGGCATAAAGCTAGCAAATAATACAAGTGCATATGGTTTCCAGTGGCTTCTATGTACTGTGGCATGCGGGTGTTTAGCTCTCGTGGTAGGTGCGTTTTCAGTGAGTTTGCAACAGCCAGGATCTCTGTTTGAGGGTATGGTAGCCCATGCTTATTTAAAAGAAAGTTCAAAATAACAATCAAAAGGGTTTCCTTTGCAGGGGTTGTCATCATCAACATCCAGAAATCATAAACTCAGCTTCCTGGCCATAATGTTCAGTAGCCCTCCTGGCTTGTAAGTGATCAGTAACCCTCCTGGCTATTAAGCAGTCAGTAGCCCTCCTGGCTATAATGATCAGTAGCCCTCCTGGCTTGTAAGCGTTCTGCTGTGGCATTACTGCAGGTCACACCTGCCTCCACACAGATGTGGTTCCCAAGGCTGCCTCCTGCAATCTTAGTCCCCTGGAGACCGCCTGTCTCCCCAGTGTGTGTGTGACTTAGAGCCCTGGCCCCGACTCTCTTAACAGGCCTCCATCCAGCTGGACGATCAGTGTCTGGGTAGGCCACAAAACCCGGACCCAGGACTGGGGATTTCATCCCGCCCAGATCTGTACGAAATTCCCAGGCTCCAGATCCCGAAGTGGATGTTAAACAACACTGAGGAAACTGAAAAGCCAGTTTCCTCTTAAATGCAGAACGCCTCTGGAGCCCCTCAACCTGCCAGGTTGAAGATCCTGGGCCATCCCTACCATCTAGACCCTGGCAGGGCAACGCTCTGCCACAGTACCTTCCATTGACTATTGCAATTCCTTTGACTTTACCTTTGAGTCTGGAGCAATAATAATTTTGCTAATTATATGTACAAACCTAAATATGGAACTGCCATTGGCTCTGTGATCTCAGATGGCAGATATATTCTGAAACTTAACAACATTTACACTGTCTGACTTTTTGCAGAGTCTAGTCACAAAGCAATAGTGGTTTCAAATTTAAAGAAGAGTCCAGACGTTATGGTTAACATCTTCACCAAGAGCCAGTAGAGTTTGTGATAAAGATATAGTGGTGAACACAACTAGTTCACATTAGTAGTTATGTTGTAGTATAAGCTAGATTTATACCACAAAATGATTTCTTAGCACAGTAGTGCCATACGTCATTGAATCTTCTTGGAGAAGCTGTGAGTTCCCTCACTGGCTCAACAAATGTTAGCAAATGATTTAGACCCCTTTCACACATGCAGACCATTCGTTTCATCAGTTCAAAGAAAAAACCCTACGAGGTTTACATCAGTTTGTTATCAGTTATTCATCCGTTTTCATCCACTTTTCATACTTTTTTTTACATCTGCCAGCTAGAGTTCTTAACTAGAGTTGATCGAACCTCTGGAAGTTCGGGTTCTGCTGGTTCGGCCGAACTTCGGGACAAAGTCCGGGTTCGGGTCCGGATAGGACCCGAACTTTGACACAGACCCCGAACCCCATTGAAATCAATGGGGACCCGAACTTTTAGGCACAAAAATGGCTGTAACAAAGTCCTGGAAAGTACTAGAGGTCTGCAAAAGGAAGGAAAATGGGGGTAAGGGTCGGACAAGTGCCCTACAAAGAAATGGGGATAGGGAAATAACTTAAAATAATTAAAAAAAAATCACATAAATAATCAAAAATGGAGGTGGATGTGGAATATCTTCAAACTGTGTGAGAAAAGTATAAATTAGCCGGGAGAAGCCATATCACTGTTCTAAGAACAGTGACATGGCTTCTCCCGGCTAATTTATACTTTTCTCACACAGTTTTAAGATGATTGGAGATTCTCCAATCATCTTAAAACTGTGTGAGAAAAGTAAACATTAGCGGGGAGAAGCCATATCACTGTTCTAAGAAAAATTATATGTCTTCTATCGGCTAATTTATACTTTTCTCACACAGTTTGAAGATGATTGTACATTCTACAATCATCTTAAAACTGTGTGTGAGAAGTATACATTAGCCGGGAGAAGCCATATCACTGTTCTTAGCACATCTGCAAACTGTGTGTGAAAATATGATATCACTGTTCTAAAATTATCTTCAAACTGTGTGTGAAAACTATAAATTAATGGAGAGAAGGCATACCACTGTTCTAAGAACAGTGATATGAACAGTGGTATGGCTTCTCTCCGCTAATTCATAGTTTTCACACACAGTTTGACGATTATTGTAGAACAGTGATATCTACAATCTACAATCATCTTCAAACTGTGTGAGAAAAGTATAAATTAGCCGGGAGAAGCCATATCACTGTTCTTAGAACAGTGATATGGCTTCTCCCCGCTAATTTATAGTTTGTACACACAGTTTGAAGATGATTGTAGAACAGTGATATGGCTTCTCCCGGCTAATGTATACTTTTCACACACAGTTTTAAGATGATTGTAGAATGTACAATCATCTTCAAACTGTGTGAGAAAAGTATAAATTAGCCGGGAGAAGCCATATCACTGTTCTAAGAACAGTGATATGGCTTCTCCCCACTAATTTATACTTTTCTCACACAGTTTGAAGATAGTCCACATCCACCTTTTTTATGTGATTTTTTTTTATTATTTTAAGTTATTTTCTTATCCCCATTTCTTTGTAGGGCACTTGTCTGAGCCTTACCCCCATTTTCCTTCCTTTTGCAGACCTCTGGGACTTTTTTACAGCAATTTTCAAAACTTTTATTAAAGTACCAGAACCCCGGACCCCAACCTGGACTTTTTTTGAAAAGTCCGGGTTCGGGTCCGGGTCCCGGACACCCAAAAGTTTGGTACGAACCCGAACTTTACAGTTCGTGTTCGCTCAACTCTATTCTTAACCACTTGAGTGCTATTCTTTCATGCAAACCATTTGCAGACCATTTGTCCGTTTACATCCGTTTTTGACTGAGCTTCACACACAAAGTCCTCTCTTCCTTGTGGGAGTACCAGTAAAACACTGGGCAATCATTAGTCTTTTAGTGGAGCCCACACTTTCTTTTGAATTTACACAAGGCCCACACCAAACCCATGATAATACCCTTCATTTAAAGGGATTGTACATAATGTAGTTTCGTATACTTGTAAGATTTTCCACTTAAATCCAAATAGGAACACATTTTTCCATCCTTCTGCATATAGTAAAAGTTACCTCCTTCCACAGTATTACTCTTGGTTTGTAGTGGAATTTAAAATTTCCCTTTCTGATTCTTGGCTAAATGTAATTTTTAGGCTAAAGATTACAGATTTTACTAGTTTTGGATCCCCCCACAATGTTAAGACAAAGGGTTAATTTCATAAAACTAACATGTCAGTTGTTGTTCATTGGACAGCCAAGTCCAATGAAATTTGAAAATGACAGCTATATTACAGCTACATGGCTAAATTAGATGTATTATCCTCACGGTAAGCTTTGCAAATTGAGCCTAATGTAAGTAGTTGAAGACTCTGGACCTTTTTTAAGAGAAAAGGGGGAGGAGGGCAGAGTTCTGCTAGCAATTTCATTGGTCTTAATCCAGTGGGTTCTAAATTGCAGTCTGCCAGAATTGAATAGAAATTAAGATATCTCCTTATTAATATGTTTTTAGGAAGATCTTTGTCCTAATTAACTGTTTTAAATTACATTTTGTATGTCATTGATATTAGGATTTACTATTTTCACTTTGTGTAGTCAAATATGATTTTCTAAAAATTACAAAAAATTAAAAAAAAAAATGTTCCACATTGGAACCATGGTAACCCTATACTATGTGGGAAACTTCCCAGAATTCATGTAATTTGCTTACTGTATATCTGAACAGAGCTTCATGGAAATTGCAGGTGTCATCAAAATTGCCCTTTACCAAGTATTATAAAGGCCAACTCTAGTCAGAAATGTTGTTGGATAAAGAGCATAAGGATTAGAGCCTCTGTCAAACCCACATTTATGTCCCAATTGGAAAGATTTACGTGAAAATATAGAAAACTGTACTCCAACAACACCAAATGCAAATGTGTGCAAGGCTCAAATTATAAATATTGTTGCGCTTTGTCTTTAAATTGTGATACATCAAATAAAGTACTATATTATAAATGATCCAACAATAATTATAATTATACAATAATCAAACCATATTCATACATCAAAAATATCATCTGTGCATATAAAATAAGAATCACAGTGCTCCACCATAAGTGAAAAAAATGTAAAATTTTAAATAATATCCTGTATCTCCCAGTGATCTCCACCATCACATATAGCCTCTGGCCAATTCCTAAGACCCCAAATTATAGGTGGTCTTAATAATCTTTTATTGTTAGGAATTCAGTTGTCATCTGGTGCTCACAGAACCTCACAACACATTGGCAGGGATTATTGTGCAGGGTGCCTTTGAGAATCAAAAGCCTCAAGAAATATCATAGGACTACACAGAACATTATGGCATCACTTATGTGCAATCACATTGACATCTATAGTGGTGTATAAACCCATCACATCCTGATCTCAAAGTGATCCCAACTGAATGCAAAAGCCCATATATGCTAACTTATAAAACAGAGCATGGGCAGTTGGACTCTCTTCTCTTAACTGTTAATAGGAGGAGTCCTGCTGCCCATCACTGTAGTGTAGAGAGGGGCTAGAACATCTGACAATGCCTTTATTCTTTACAAAATCTAGTTTACTCCCATTTTCCAAACCCAGAAAACATGTTTTTTCCTTTGCATTGTGTTCTATTTGAATTTTGATCATTACTTCATACATTTTTATTTTTATAAATTTTAGTTTTTTTACTCTTAATGTGACACTAAAATCTTATTTTTCTCATTTAAAAATAACCAACATGTTATACTTATCTTCTCTGTGTAGTGGTTTTGCACAGATCCGCCTCGGGGGG
>BLSH010497386.1:1395150-1408279 GCA_018402905.1 Glandirana rugosa
GTAAACATTTTTTTTTTTTTTTAAACCAGCAATGTCAACGCACTTTTTAATTTTGTGCAAGAAATGCACAGCAAGGTGCAAATGTACTATGTATAACTATTTATTATTCTTTTTTTTTTAAACAGCAATGTAGACACATTTTTTATTTTTCTGCAAGAAATGCACTGCTGGCCGCGAATGTAGTATTTAGTATATTTTTTTTTAAACCAGCAATGTTGACGCACTTTTTAGTTTTGTGCAAGAAATGCAAAGCAAGGTGCAAATGTACTATGTAGTACTATTTATTATTCTTTTTTTTTAAACCAGCAATATCAACGCACTTTTTAATTTTGTGCAAGAAATGCACAGCAAGGTGCAAATGTACTATGTAGCACTATTTTTTTTTTTTTAAACCAGCAATGTCAACGCACTTTTTAATTTTGTGCAAGAAATGCACAGCAATGTGCAAATGTACTATGTAGCACTATTTATTATTCTTTTTTTTTAAACCAGCAATGTCGACGCACTTTTTAATTTTGTGCAAGAAATGCACAGCAAGGTGCAAATGTACTATATAGCACTATTTTTTTTTTTTTTAAACCAGCAATGTCAACACACTTTTTAATTTTGTGCAAGAAATGCACAGCAAGGTGCAAATGTACTATGTATAACTATTTATTATTCTTTTTTTTAAAAACAGCAATGTAGACACACTTTTTATTTTTCTGCAAGAAATGCACTGCTGGCCGCGAATGTAGTATTTAGAATATTTTTTTTTAAACCAGCAATGTTGACGCACTTTTTAATTTTGTGCAAGAAATGCACAGCAAGGTGCAAATGTACTATGTAGCACTATTTGTTATTCTTTTTTTATAACTAGCAATGTAGATGCACTTTTTATTTTTGAGCAAGAAACTCACCGCTGGCCGCAAATGTAGTATTTAGATTTTTTTTTTTAAATCAGCAATGAAGACGCACTTTTTATTTTTGTGCAAGAAATGCACCGTTGGCCGCAAATGTAGTATTTAGAATATATCTTTTTTTAAACCAGCAATGTAGACGCACTTTTTATTTTTGTGCAAGAAATGCACCGCTGGCCGCAAATGTGGTATTTAGAATATTTTTTTTTTAAAACCAGCAATGTAGACGCACTTTTTAATTTTGTGCAAGAAATGCACCGCTGGCCGCAAATGTAGTATTTAGAATATTTTTTTTCAAACCAGCAATGTAGACTTATTTTTAAATTTTGTGCAAGAAATACCCCGCTGGCCGCAAATGTAATATTTTGCACAAAAAAAAAAAAAATGTATTTGTCTAACTGCAATGTAAAAGCAGTATTTAAATATGCCCAAACTGTTGCCAACTGAACTAACAGAACACAATTAAAGTAGTGTCCCTGACACACAAGCAGTTGCAAGTGCACTGCACTTGCAAAAATGGCTGCAAACGCCCACCTAACAAACAGGAAAATTGCTTAGGTTTTATATGAAGCACTTTGCTTAGCAAACAAAATGTACTTTAGCAAAAAAAAATCTCCTCTAGCACCCACCCACCAATAAATCGCTGTTTTTAACAGATTTTCTAAAGCTTATCTGTCCCTCACAGCAGCAGAATCCTCTCCCTACAATAGTGTGAGATGATTTTCTAAAGCTAATCTGTCCCTCACAGCAGCAGAATCCTCTCCCTACAATAGTATGAGATGATTTTCTAAAGCTAATCTGTCCCTCACAGCAGCGGCAGCATCCTCTCCCTACACTAGTATGAGATGATGTGACATGCAGCACTACGTGACTCCAGCTTATATAGAGGCTGGGTCACATGATGCACTGGCCAATCACAGCCATGCCATTAGTAGGCATGGCTGTGATGGCTTCTAAGGGCAAACGAGTGAAACGCTTGTTGACTGGCTGCCCTGCAGCTATTCAACAAGCGCAAAAAAATACCCGAACCCAGACTTTTTCTCAAATGTTCGGGTTCAGGACACGGACACCCTAAAGTCCCGTATGAACCTGAACTTTACAGTTCAGGTTCGCTCAACTCTATTTAGAACCACTTTAATTTCTGCCCCTATTTTTTTTCATTCACTATTACATTATTCTCAAGAACAGAGTGTCTTGCTAGAGTTCCCTTCAATTCATTCATTCACAATTCTGTGTAGACATTAGTAAAAATCTCTATAAAGTTGTCTTCCTTCCTTAAACACACAACTTCTACGACCAGCCCTTCACAACCACTCGACACACCTGATGTTCATTCTTTCACTGAGTGGTGGCTAATGATGCATTTAACTGCTCCTTTCCACCTGGAGACTCCATTCCAATGAGTATGCGCCAGTGGGTGGAATAAAATGCATTAGGGGCATGGTCTGGTGGGGGTACAGGCTGAGACTGCCATTCACTATCATACAGCAGGTCTTGACTTGGTGTGCGGCTCCTAGTCACTTTCTACCATTGTATGGAACATAGACAACCTCACTTCCCGGCCAGAACTCACAGCGGTGAGCACAGGACTTCATTCCCATACAGCCTGAGTGGCTCACACACATATCCTTGGTTCCCAGAAAACATGCTGTTATCTTCATAACAGAAAGGTAGTGAATAAGTGGGTACCCTGTCATGCTGATATCAAACTACATGCCCTTTGGCACTGGGAAGGTGCAGTATATTCTCATGTAGTGTATTTTTACAAACCAATATTTATGCTGTCAAACATTCTTAACTTTATTTTTAACCACTCACCCAGGTATACATGCCAATTGGTTGCAAACCGGTGGTCTATGTGTGCCCCCCTCCATACACCCCAACAACCTCATACGTGGTTCCTTGCAAGCCAGCAGTGTTGGGTTCTGCTATATGGGCAGTCAGAATGACCTAAGAGAGAACCTGGCTGTTGCTTTTCATTTCTCTGGTTCCAAACCCTGTTCTCTATTGACTGACAGGGAACTGACATAACGCAGTCCTCTTGAAGAAGTCTGTGATTTGTTTGATCAAAAAGAGTTGGTGGTCCTTTGGGCAGGATCAATATTGAAGGAAATTCCTGTATATAAGCTAATACCTGCCTGTTTTAGTGTTACC
Source organism: Glandirana rugosa (assembly GCA_018402905.1). Lineage (NCBI taxonomy): Eukaryota > Metazoa > Chordata > Amphibia > Anura > Ranidae > Glandirana > Glandirana rugosa. The sequence continues at coordinate 1,398,204 of BLSH010497386.1, forward strand.
GTGTCTGATAACTAGATTGAATGTAACCAGAACTCATATTTTAAATCTTTGTTGGTCTTAATTTTTGGATAATAAAATTGTATATTTTTATACCAATAATTGTTTGATATGTCTCTTTGCTGCATTAAACCCGGGGGGAATCCACTCTTTCTCTTTGCATTGATAATTGGGGTGTGCAGCATTTCTCTAGTTCTATGTGTGTTCCTATTTTTATTTTTAACCACCTGAGCTCTGGAAGATTTTATTCCCTTCATGACCAGTTCTTTGTTTGCTAATCAGCACTGTGCTATTTTAACTGGCAATTGCATCTCCATGAAACACTGTACCAAAATGAAATGTATATATTTATTTTTCACAAAGTTAGAGCTTTTTTGGTGGTATTTAATCACCACTGGGTTTTTTTATTTTTTGCTGTATAAATGAACAAAGACCAAACATTAAAAAAAAAACATTTTCTGGGGGCGTGGCCTGATGCAGAGCCGAGCGGACGTCTGACCTCGGAGCTCCGACTGAAGGGGGATGCAAGCAGCTCATCCGACGGGCAAACAATACCACAGAGCCAACCCAAACTAGGGGAACCCGGAGGACATGTCCAAGAAGCGGAAAAATAAAAAGAAACCGCAGAGACTGATGGACTTCTTCCAGCCAGGTCAGTGTGAAGGGAGGCAAGATGGCACTGCGGCCTACTCGGCTCCGGCCCCATCCGCCTCCAATCCAGCCACAAAAAAGGGGAACAGGCACCCAAATGACAGATCCCCTAACAACTATCCATCCTCTCTGTCTACCCCAATGTTGGGCAGCCCAGCTAAAGCAAGACCCAGGTTGGATGGCACCGGATTAAGTCCGGTGGAAAGCTCCGGAGCGGATTCCGGGGAGGACACGTGAGAGATGTCAGAACCCATTGAATTGTTTCCCACACAGAACCAACCAATACTAGATTCTGTCCTCAAAGATATGTTGTTGTCATTGCGCAGTTCAATTCAAGCAGATATGGCCAATTATATTCACAGATACGCCCGAGACATACAAGCCGTAGAAGCCAGAGTAGACCACATTGAAACAAAGATGGGGGAATACGCAGCCACCATTAATGATCTGGTGGATGCCAACGAGGAGAAGGAGGGAGAAGCGGAGTGGATCAAAGCTAAATTAGCTGATATAGAAGACAAGTCCAGAAGGAACAATTTAAAAATCAGGGGAATCTCAGAATCAATCCAACAATTGGGCCTGTGCTCCTATACAAAACCCTATTCAAAGTGCTCATTCCAGATTTATCTGATTTAGATGTCACGATCGGATCCACTGCCTTCCCAAGCCTGCACATCTGCCCGAACGGATCCCCAGAGATGTAATCCTACGCCTGCATTTCTTTCATGTTAAGGAAAAATTCCTGGCAGTAGTGAGGAAAAATGAGAATATTCCCACGGAATATCAAAACCTGCAATTCTACGCAGATCTGTCCCAGTATACATTACTTAAGAGGAGAAACCTAAACACAGTGACCAAAGTTTTACGTAATCATAACATAGTACACAAATGGTGATATCCCACCAAGATATCGGTCACCAGGAACAACAGAACAGATGTGATTGACTCCCTAAACAAAGGTCTAGCTCTCCTTAAAGAATGGAACATCCTCCCGGCTAATGAGCATGACACTAATCCGTCTGGTCCACCACGCCAGATAGAACCTGAGTGGAAACAAGTTACAGCAAAAAACGCTAAATCACACCAATGACAGCGGATGGCCTGACATTTAAAAGAACCCCCTGTAGGAGACTGAGAAACCCAGTGCGTTTAAACTTATCCCCCTGAACGAATTATCAGCTTTCAGCTCTCTATGGGTAAGCTTCACCCAACAAGCACCTTTTCTAAAAGGTTATATGTGACTGTTTATTTGTTATGGTTACTTGTTCAAATATTTGTTTATTTGTTATGGTTACTTGTTCAAATATTTTCCTTTTCTTTATCTGAAATAATGGCTGATGATTTGAGCTGGAAAACCAGGAGAACTGCAGCGCCTCACCACATCACTTACTGGACTAAATGGATAACATCACCTGCAAGGACGGCCATCATGCTCTTGAGATTCCTCAACCACCCACCAACAGTGAGTACCATAATCCTTCTTACCTCCATGCCTACACCAATTAATACACCCCGGCAAGGACACAACAGAAGAAGACTATACCCACCACATGAGATTCCACTGCTCTGGTCGAGCGTAAAGCTAACACTCTCCAATGGGGATAAACGTTCTGTCTATTAACACTAAAGGGTTGAATCATCCTGTAAAAAGACAATCCCTGTGGCGGGAAGCCATGATTAACAAAAGTGACATTGTCTGTGCCCAGTAGACACATCTTAACAAGGCGAATCCACCTCTTTGCACACATAAAAGCTACCCCCATATTTTCACGGCAAATGCCAATACTAAAACAAGAGGCGTACTGACTGCTATACGTGACACGGTAGCATTTACCCTCCACGGTAGCAGACCCACAAGGCCGATACATAATTTTAACATGCAATATTAACTTGTCAACATATACTATAGTTAATGTCTATTTCCCTAATAAGCGACAAATCCACTTCTTCGACAAACTCATGAAGAAAATAAGGTCCCACCAAAAAGGACCCTTAATCATTTGTGGGGATTTCAATATCACTCCAGAACCAAAGCTTGATTCAACATCATTAACAAAATGGTACACACTATCTCTCCAATCCTCCCTTCAAAAACAAGAACTATAAGATGCATGGAGATGCTTACATGCAAGTGAAAAAGGCTTTACCTTTTTCTCCCAACCCCACCGAGTGTACATGAGGATTGAACTTTTTGTAGTTGATCAACGCATTCTTTTTAAAATCAAGTCCACCACCATAAACACTATAACGTGGTTGGGCCACGCCTCTATAGGCAACGCCTCCTGGGGCACAGCAGGATCCCGATAGGGGCGCCGCGGAGGGGTCAACTAGACCCAGCAGAAACTTGACACGTTGCAACCTGTGTGGGAGCTCCAAAGGCAAAAGGAACTACCCCTTAAATGGTTCATGAATGATGGTCCAGCTGTGAGCTGACAAGGGAAGGAGCATAGAGGAATGTATTGACCATATAGGCGGTATATGCTATATGCAAATCACTCATAATGGATATGGTTACCTATAACACATCACACACAATATTTTGAGAAATGTATTTTAGGACGAACTTACTTTTGGAATGTTTTCAACCAATATGCAACACACTGTGCATCTGAATGTATCTCTTAACTCTCTTGTAAAACTTTCAATAAAAACATTGAAATGAAAAAAAAAACATTTTCTACGTTCTGTTATAAAACATATCCAATAAAGTCAAATTTATTCATAAATTTTGGCCAAAATGTATTCTGCTACATATCTTTGGTAAAAAAGAATCCCAATGCGGGTATATTGATTGCTTTGTGTGAAAGTTATAGCGTCTACAAACTATGGTATATATATTTGAAAATTGATCAATTCTGATGTACTGACTATCTAATTTCTTGAGGCCTTTAACCACTCGCCGACCAGCCGCCATTTGACGGCGGCAGGTCAGCTCTGCTGTGCAAATCGCCGTCGCTGTACGGCGCTCACCCCGCAGTGCCCGCGGCGATCGCATTCATTACAGAACCAATCAATCTACAGGTCCAGGCCAATGATCTCTGGTCTGGACCTGCTGATCAGTTCTGCTGAATGGAATTCTTCCTCTGCCTGTGAAATGTAAACACAGGCAGAGGAAGAGATGTCATCTCCCCTTGTGGAGCCCTTTTTGGTTCCAGCTTGAGAGGAGAAGACATCCATAGTGAGTACACCAAGCACTACACTAACACCAGGACACATAGGCACACAATTCACCCCCCCAATCGCCCCCTGATTGCCCCACCCCCAGTTAACTGTTTAACTCCCTGTCACTGTGTCACCAAATACAGTTTTCAGATTTTTAACTGATCACTGTATTGGTGTCCCTTGTGACACTAAATAGTGTTAGGGTAGTTAGTGGTAGGCCCAGGTAGGTTTAGGGTACCCCTCCTTAACCCCCTAATAAAGGTTTAACCCCTTGATCACCCCCCAGTTAAACCTTTCATCCCCTGTCACCAGCGTCACTAGTATAGTGTACAGATCTGTATTTCTTATTAGCGTCACGGGTGACGCCAGTTAGCTAGTTAGTCAGTTAGTGTCACTGTTAGCCTTTTAAAGCATCAGGGTACCCCCGTATATTACCTAATAAAGATTTTACTCCCTGATCGCCCCCCCGATTGCCCCCGAGTTAAGCCTTTCACCCCCTGTCACAGTGTCATAGTATAGTGTACAGATTTTTTTTCTGATCACCGTATTAGTGTCACAGGTGACATCAGTTATGTACTAGTGTGAGGGTACCCGCCGTATATACCTAATAAAGATTTTAACCCCCTAATCGCTCGGCAGTGACATCAGTTAAATTTTAGTGTCAGGGTACCCGCAGTATATACCTAATAAAGGTCACCCGGCGGGTGACGTCCGTTTTAGCATCGGTTAGGGTCAGCGTAAATACCAGGCAGGGTCAGATTAGTCAGGTACTCTAACACACACACTAGATAGCTCCATTACTAGTATAGTATCTGAATGGATCAATCTATTTAGGATTTAGATTTAGGACAAAAAATAAGGTCCTTGAGGTCGGACCTTTAAGGCACTCCCCAGGGGCTCATGGTCTGCACTTTATACAACTGCTTGGATGACAATGTCACTACATGCATGATTTTTTTAACTATTGTCTGTCTATTTATATTTAATTTTTTTGTATAATGTCATAAAATTTTTATAATTACCTATCAGTCTGGAGTGCCTTAAAAGTCCAACCTCAAGGACCTTAATTTTGGTCCTAATCTTTGCTTAAATAGATACATTTATGGATGTGGCCATGGGAGTGATTCCTTCCTCTTATTAACTGAACAGATCAATATATTTGATCTGATCAGAACTATATTAGCATCTACAGTAGTTTAGTGTTCCCAAAAACTGGGAGATAGCCAGTTCTAGTGCCGCTCATCCTTCTGGTGAACTAGCAAGCACCAGCAGTCTAGTACACCCTGGTTGTAGACAAACCAGCATTGCAGTAACACTTGGTGATGTGTTGAGTCCCATAAGTGCAGTTTAATCTGGTGTTGCTAGCACAAGTAGTGTCCTGCAGCCACCAAGAAGGCAAACACAGGCCCGCCAAGCCCATAGTGCCTTTCCCACTGCATATGCTAACCGTGATTGGAAACCCACCACTTCTGCAGCACCCATACTTCCCCCATTCACTGGCCAACACGGCGTTTAGGTGGAAACAGTTGATTTTATGTCCCTTGATTTTTATTCGCTGTTTTTCATGGAAGATCTCTATAGATCTATCGTGGACCAAAGCAATTTGTATGCTCGTCAATTCATCGCCACTAATCCCCATTTGACCCTTGCCAGAGAATGGAAACCTATTATGGTTTCCAAATCTAAGACTTTTCTGGGCCTTTCCCTCCTCATGGGCATATGTAAAAATCTGAGTTGCGGTCATATTGGTCCACTGACTAAATTCACCATATGGCCCTGTTCTCTGCTTACATGACCAGGGCTAGGTATAAGCAGATCCTGCGGTTATTCAATGACAATGAACTCTGTTGTCCTCGGGGTGACCCTGAATACAATTGGCTCCACAAAATTCGGCCCCTCATAAACCACTTCAACCAACAATTCGCAGCCTTATTTATTCCCGATTAAGTTGTCTGCATAGATGAGTCCCTGATTAAATTTTCTGGCTTTCTTGCTTTCAAGCATTTTCTCCCCAGCAAGCGTGCCAGATATGGGGTCAAGATGTATAAGCTCTGTGACAGGGCCACAGGCTATACATATAGTTTTATGGTTTACGAGGGTAAAGATAGTTACGTACAGCCCCCCAACTGCCCAGACTACATAGGGAGTGCTGGCAAGATTGTTTGGGATTTGGTGTCACCCTTATTCGGAAAGGGTTACCACTTGTACGTAGACATTTATGCCACTTTTGAGTCACTTGTTTGATTCTGGAATTGGCGCATGTGGCACTGTGCGATCTAATAGACGGGGGAGAGGGCCTCCTTGAGAAGTAATAATTTGCTAGCAATGGAGTGGAGGGAAAAATGGAATGTTTTCATTCTGTCCTCCATTCACACAGACACGGCAGTCCAAATTCCAACGGGGACTGGTGTTGTGGAGAAACCCCTCTGTGTTTATGGGTTAGTTCCTGAAGGGTGTTAGTCGCTAAGTTTTGTTTATGTGCGATTTCTAGAGAATGTATGCGAGACATTAGTGCATTAATTTTTGCTTGTTTTTCTTTTTTCAGTCTGATTGAGGCCTCCAAGAAAACACCTCTCATTACAAACTTGTGTGCTTCCCACACTATGAGGGGGGTCGAAGCTTTATTATTGTTAATGAGAAAATATTCCTGGAGGGCCTCCTGAAATTTCTTTGTTGCAATCGGGTCTTTGAACACTGATGTGTTGAGTCTCCAAGTTTTAGTCTTTGTCTGGGATTCTGGGAAGGATAAGGAAATAGAGATAGGATGATGATCGGAGAGGATCATTGGTTCGATCGTAGCCTTTTTGAGAAGAGGGAGGTCTGGTTGTGATAGAAAGAGATAGTCTATTCTAGAGTACTTCTGATGTAAACCAGAATAGAAAGTGTAGTCTCTGCCTTGGGGGTTGAGGACCCTCCATGTGTCATGTAGCATGAGTTTATGGAATTGTAGTTTGATTTGTTTCAAGGCTCTATAGGGGATGTTAGATGTGCCCGAGGGGGTATCTAAACCCGGTTCAAGGGGAACATTAAAGTCTCCTCCAAAGATAATGATCCCCCCTGAGAAGGATGAGAGGAGATCACCAATCCGACGGAAAAAGGGCACTTGTTTAGTGTTGGGGGCATAGATGTTGGCGAATGTGATGGGACGATTATAAAGTTTCCCTTTGAGAAATAGAAATCTTCCAGCAGGGTCCGATAGGCTATCGGATAAGTGAAAAGGAAGCTGTTTTGAAAAAGAATCAAGACTCCTTTGGTTTTGGAGTCCTGGCTGGAGGCATGTATACGGTGGGGTAGTCTCTGCTCGAGAGTTTCGGGATCTTCCCTGTTTGGAAGTGTGTCTCTTGAAGATAAGCAATATGAGCACGCATTTTGCAGCATTCTCGTAGGAGTTGGGAGCGTTTTTCTGGAATTTTCAACCCTTTAGAGTTGATGGAGATGAGTTTCAATGAGAGAGGAGTGGCGCCCGATGTACATTCGGTCATTTTGGCGAGCTGGCTGGTTGGATAGCTTAATAGATCTCTGTGTATTCAGAGGCTGGCAGGGGGGCAGAGGACCTGTTAGGGAGAGTGTTAGGGAGAGACGTATGAGAAAAAGAAAAAGAAAATGGCAGGGAGCAGTGAAAGGTAAGAATAGTGAATACCGGAGGGATTAATAGACCTGCTATATTTCCTGTTACCTAGTTTGGGGAACTAAGTTATCCGGAAGGGTCAGAGGAGAGAGAAATACTCGCTCTGTGTGGGAACGTGAAATAAAACCGTTGGATAGGAAGAAGACCTGCGGTAGTGGTGCTAGATATTGTAAAAGCGGAATATAGGGGAGGGTAGTATAGGCAGGCTATGGGGGGTGGGAAATTCAGTTAGGAGGATAGACTCTGGTAGATCGGGTATGGGGACCAGTGGGGAGGGGATGAGGGTTTGTTATCTCTGGCTTGTGTCAGGCGTAACGTTGGTCACAGGGGAGCGAGGGTGGGATATAGAAAATTTATAGTCAATTGGACCTGTAGAGTTGAGGGCCAGAGGAGGTTGTAGGTGTTATTCTATATGAAGAGAAAGGATTTGGGGGCATCAGAGGAGGAATGTTAGAATCACAGGTTCAGCTGGTGTCTTGCTTCTGTGTAGGGAAAGGCAGAGTAAAGTACAATGCTAAATACCAACAAATATAAGAACTAATATAAGAACTACATATCCTAGTACTGACTAGATCGGGTTTGAACATGTTTCTAAATGGCTTTTATATCAGCTGCCACAGTGTGCAGATCTGCTAAATTCAGCGATCTGGCAGAAGCGTTCGGTGGGGGAGTAGGCTCCCTTGCAGCGCTCGCTTGTGCCGGACAAATCTAGGTCGGAGGATGCGTGGCCTTCTCCGGCTGCCATGCGGAACATCGCTGGAATGTTCCCCACGGACTATGCGAGCATTTCCTTCTGGCTACGGGCGTCTGAGGTCCTGCTGTTATGTTTCTCCATCGTTGTGGTGAGAAAAGTGGTCGAGTTCTCCCCTAAAGGCTGAAGATGTGCTCGGTCTCGCAGGAGAGCTCGTGTTAGGCAGCCATCTATGAGCGGTTCCAAGCCACGCTCCCCTGTGTTTATGAATATAACCTTAATATAGGTCTTGTTCTCTCTCTATTGTTACAGTTGTCATTTTCTTGTTCTACTCTCTCTATTGTTCTCCTCTGTTTTTTATGCTTAACTGTAATGTTTTGTTGTTACTGTTTTATCATGTTTGCAGGTAATGTAATTCTTTTATAGTTTACTGTTTACTGGGTTTTATTGTTAACCATTATTTGCATTGCAGGTACACCATTCAGCTGCAGCACTGATTTATTTATCTTGACAGCAACTGTGTTTGCTCCCACAATACGTAAAACAGTGACTCCAGCACTGTAGGAGGTGATTTCACCACCACAGTTAAAAAAAGAGCATATATGCCGAAGCATAGGGGTAGGGGTGGACATAGGGGCAAATTGCCCCTATGCTTTTGTATATTTTTAGAATGTTGCATGTCCATCATTAGAAGTGGGTGGATGCAGGGCGGTTTACTAATTTACCGATTGATTGATTCTCTTTTTTCATTCACAGGCTGCATGAAGAAAAGAACATTAAAATATATGCCCAACAAGGACCAATGACATACTTGTATGTTTCTGGATTTGAGTGGTTATACCGGAATAATGCCTGCAGGTATAGGTATCATGTTGGTACCGTTCTTTTCAGCCAGAGGCTGGCTTTCATGTAAAAGCAATCCTAGCGGCTGATTAGCTGCTAGACTGCTTTGACAAGCAAAGCAGTGGGAAGGAATGCCCCCCCGCTATCTTCCATGTTTTTTTCTGGCTTTCTTGTCCCACCAGGGAACCCGAGAAAGCAGCTGGTGGTTCTACCATCTGACCATAGAGCTGATCAAAGACTAGAATGTTTACAATCATCTCTCTGGTCTAAGAAACCGGAGGCTACGGGCATTTCATGACTTCTGTTTCGCTGGATATAAACAGCGCCATTGGGAAAGCATTTTTTCAGACTGATCTTGGTGTGGTCAGATGCTTTAAAGGCTGAGGAGAGATCTAGAGTTTAATAGACCCCTAATTTAAAAAAAAATGCCTGTCACTACCTATTTTTTTCATAGGGATATTTAAATTTCCCGTGATAACAATAAAAATCATAAAAAAAGAAAGGGACAGTATAAAAATAGAATAAAAAGCAAAATGAATAATTTAAAAAAAATGCACCCTTGTCCCCCCGTGCACGCGCGCAAAGGTGAACGTGACGTATGTAAACAGCAATTGCACTATGCATGTGAGATATCACCGCAAACGTCAGATCGAGTGCAGTAATTTTAGCATTAGACCTCCTCTGTAAATCTAAAGTGGTAACCTGTAAAGGCTTTTAACCACTTGACCACTGGGCACTTAAACCCCCTTAACAACCAGACCAATTTTCAGCTTTCAGCGCTCTCACATTTTGAATGACAATTACTCAGTCATGCAACACTGTACCCATATGAAATTTGCGTCCTTTTTTTCACACAAATAGAGCTTTCTTTTGGTGGTATTTAATCATCGCTGGGTTTTTTATTTTTTGCGCTATAATTAAAAAAAGACCTAAAATTTTGTAAAAAAATGAATTTTTCTTCGTTTCTGTTATAAAATTTTGCAAATTAGTAATTTTTCTTCATAAATTTTGGCCAAAATTTATACTGCTGCCTATCTTTGGTAAAAAAAAAAACAAATTAGTGTATATTATTTGGTCTTTGTGAAAGTTATAGAGTCTACAAAC